>PVKN010030257.1:0-12778 GCA_004027915.1 Capromys pilorides
ATGCCTAACCAAGTTGAATGAGAGAACTTGGCACCAGAAAGTTACCACCTTGCCTTGAGAAGTTTTGCCAAACCCTGGATGTGGAGTAAAGATAAGAGAAAAAGAGTTGGAGAAGAGATAAAAGCACAGTGTCCAGTTTCTCTGGACTGAGGGGTCAAGAACGGGGGAAGTTGTGGAGCTCTATGTCACCTATTCAGCTAAAGATTGGGAAAAATATTGACTTTCCTGTAAGAAGTCCTATATCCCGCATGGTGCCAACTACACAGTAGTCAAATGAACTCAGAATCTCATCCTAGGAAAGACTAGACATAAGCAGTCTCCATGGAGAATCAAAGGACCAAGCTACTTGCTATCCTTTGTAGTGTCTGTGTTTCAGTGAAAGTTGAGAGGTGCACACTGAAAACTCCCAGTGCCTCTCTTACAAAGGTGCCAGTGTGGAATTACCGATGGGCTCATTCTACAAGTAAGACATTTATGGGTCTCCAGGCATTATTGCTGGTTTTAGATCCTTTCTCTGGTCCAAACATTCAAGTCTAGTGCTATCATCGTCATTCACTCTCAAACTGCATTACCAGTTTCAGGGAACTCTTGGGAGTTCCCAGAAGAAGATCAAGATATCACAAGATCATGTTCCCAACATCCACCAGGACAAACTCTCTAATGACAAGGTAAGACTGGAAATGGTGACACAGGAAGGTGAACAGTATGGAAGGAACAGTGTAGAAGACTTGGCTCTGCTTAGAGAGAGCCAAGCAAAGCCAAATTCAAAGTTTTGGATATGCTAAGGAAAGGACTTATGTTCCCCCCAAAGAAGATGGCACTGTGGGCCCTACTTTGCAGCAAGATCTGTGGAACGGTGCTTTCCTGGGAAGAGCAGAGAAGACACTAGGCTGTGAGGATGAGTCATCTCCCCGTGATACTCAAAAATCATCCTGGCAAGGAGCTAAACAAGAGAGGGCTACACTAAAATCCTACACATTTGCCTAAAAGCTTTTGAGGGCATTTTTCTTCTACCCCCCAAAAGAATGAGGACCAGTGCAGAAGATGAGGTAAATTGTTTTAAAAGTTAAGGAAACTACGTTTTCTTTTGTGATGCAAACTCACTTCCATGTAGCACTAGCCAAAGTGATATAAAAGAATAGTAACAAATATCTTTGGACACTGCAAAACTCTGACCTGATTTTTAAAAACTTAAATGCTAGATTTGATTAATAACATTGGTGATGAATTGTTCTATGTCTTTAGTATCACAGTGTCTGGATGTCAGATGCTGTGCTCTGCTTTGCACTTATTTCCAGGGGCTGCTGCAGTTATGAGAGCACGGGGTGGAAATACATGGCTGAAAGGAGCAGGCCCACCACTTTTGCAGACAATCAATTATTTTACTTAACTGCAATTACATTGGGAGACCAAAGTGTTTATCCTTCTCTCAGCTCCCCTATTTGCTCTTCCTCGGGAGGCACTGGATAGATGGGCACTTTTAGATGCTGCTGTAGATAGTCTCCCTGCAGTAAAAGGCTATTAGCAGGATTGCTAGTCAGCCAAAGTTACAGCAAAGTGCATCTTCCCTGGTATGAAGGACAGAGAGTTCTCTAATGGAATGACTTTAGAGACACACACTCAGTGCAGGACTGGGAGTGCTCAATGATGCCAGCACCAGAGACCCCAAGTTATACTGGACCTTGACTCTCTGAGTTGGGAGGGGCAGGGGCACCTGCTCAGTCTGCAAGCAAAGGGATTGTTGGAGCCAACTAAGGAATGCTGGCAAAAGCTAGGACCTTAGAAATAAAGATTAATAGTTACAACTTAGAATAGTAAAGGCAGGTGAAGGAAAGAAAAGCTTTTAAAACCACTATAGAGAGGAAAACATCATTAGGAACAACATTCTGGCATAAGCAACAAGAGTCAAAGAAAAAAGAGCTGAAATGTGCGTCCCCTTTCACCTCGGTATGTGGGACTATTGCCTAAGACCACTGCAGAGAGCAGAGCAATCGTGAGGAATCCCCATCATTCATCTTCTCTCATACTCCACCCCTGCCCTTCCCAGATTCCAGCACAAGATGAGAATGCCTTGTTTGTAACCTCTAGATGTTATCCTGCCCTCATGCAAATGCAATGTAATGCTGAACAGCAAGGGATATATTTCTATTTATTGTTCCACAGAGTCACAAAGAGTTGTAGAATGAATAATTGTAAATCCTCAAACCCACAGAAGCAGCCCACAGGATTCAGTCCTGAGATTTGAGAAAAGCAAGAGAAAGAATGATCTTATCAGGCTTACAGAAATAGTGCTGTGCTAATCAGGGATCTCCTGGCTGCTCAGGGCCAGCTGGGCTAACTTCTACATCTAGTCATTCAGCATGCTCTGACATTCTGGCTTGCCAGGAATGCTTACATATTTTAACAAATAATGAATTGTATAAATAGCTTTCTTGGCCCTCAGTTCCTCTGTTGCTGAATGCTAATTTTGTGCTAATTTCAAAGCTAAACATTCTCAATGAATTTTTTTATTGAATATCTCACCAGTGCCATAATTATTATTATTTAGGAAGATGAAAGTAATCTGTTCGTGATCACACAGATATGATGGGTAGAGACCCTTAGAAGCCCACGCACATATAACACTCTTTTTGGCATCAAAGTATGGACCCTGACTGATGCAGATCCTTTCATTGGCCTGGTCCCCACAGTCACTGAGACAAACATTCAGGGAGCACCGTGGGAGACCCTGTCCTAGGTGCACTGGAAATCAAGCCTCTTCCCAAATCCTTACACTGTGGCCAATGCTACAATACAAAAGCAAAAAATAAAAAAGTCAAGTACATAGCTTTAGAATGGATATTTATTTATACTTTTTCCAAATTACCATATGCACCAATAGGCAATATTCATATTTCATGGATATAGTTTATTTTTGTTTATGTTTTCCCAAATCAACATGGATTTTTCTGTTGATATAATGATTGCTAAAGTTGTTTGTGGCCCATGGCTTTACATAATCCTGCAACAGATAGGTTTTACTTACACTCTCCTATGGTCTCGTTTTTTTGAGACTTTAATAATAATAAACTTGATTGACTAAAGGCTCCTTTCGTTTAGTAGCAGGCCTTCCTCACAGCTTTCCTCTACTCTAAACATTTGCAAGACTTCAGCTTTCACTGTACAAGTAGAAAAGTACTTGGGCTCATGCACAAATACTTCATCTTCTTTTATTTATGTATGTGCTCCATTGTGCTATGCCAATGATTTCTCCACGATCTTCTTCTGCTACTCCGAGGCAGAACACATGCTATGAGTTCAGTGCACATTTTGTACTGCATAGCGAAAGATATTGTCAAAGACAATATAAAAAAAATTTACATAGCTTGTGGCCCTTAGTTTGGAAGACAAGGAGCTTGGAATGTCTTCAGATGTTTAAGGTTTAACAATTTGCCACATGTTACATACATGATTCTTAAAATACGAACAAACCTAGACATTCTATATGGAAAACACATTCCTGTAGAGAAATTACAAGGCTGAATAATACAATAAAGAATAATAATAATACTGTTAAATAGGACAAACCACTGTAGCATCCTCTTAAGTGTAAGTTTAGGTCATAGTAGTGTAAAAGTCCCCACAGTGTTGAATTAGTCAGGGATACAGAGAGGCAGAGCCATGAGGATAGATAAATGGAATGGATTGACAGGTTCATAGAAAAATAGGTAGATTAGAGGGGAAATTATTGAGGGAATTGGCTCATACAATTATAAAGGCTAAAAAGCCCTACCATAACCCATTTGCAATTTGGAAAGCTTGGGATTCCAATTGTGTTGTTCAGTTCAAGTCTAAAGACCAAGACCTCAGAATAAAGGAAACAACTGTTCTAACTCTAAGTGAGGTTGAAGACCTGAGAGCCTGGGGCTGCTAAGATAAGTGCTGGCATATCAAGTGCAGAGAGCTTGAAGTTCTGATGTCCAAGGGTCAGAAAAGGAGAGTGTACCAGCTGGAGGGGAAAAAAAGGAGGGAGAGAGGGGGGGAGGGAGGGAGGAAGAGAGAGAGAGAGAGAGAGAGAGAGAGAGAGAGTCATTTGCTTTATATTTTTTTTTCTTTCTTCTTTAACTTTATTTATTTATGTTCTGGCCAGCTCAGCCTGCCCTGGGGGTGGGGCTGGTGCAGCACATGATGCCAGGGATCTAACCGCAGTCCCTGTTGTTACCTAAGCTTGCCTAAGCAGGCGCTTTAGACTACTGAGCTATCTCACTGGCCCTGTATTTTTATTTTCTATCCAGGTCCTTAGAAACTGTATGGTGCCCATCCATTTTGAGGGCAGATCTTTCCCACTTAATCCACTAATGCACACTCCATCCCTTCTTGAAAGGCCCTCATAGACATACCCAAAACAAATACTTCACCAGTCTCTTAGTATTCCTTAAGTCAAGTTGTTACAGTAAAATTAACTCTCACAGATGTTAAACTAAATTAACAGAGATAGATCACATTCTAGCTGTGACAAACACAGAGGATTTAATATGGGAGAACAGCTACATAGGTCGTGGATAAACAACAGCAACCAAAGGAGATCGACGCAGCTCACACTTACAACAGCAGGAAGCTGGCATTGCCCTGAAAGTCAAAAGGCCAAGGAAGGATATGGTAACATCTGCTATTCAAAGTCTTGGTTTTGCTCAAACAGAGGCTAGCCAGCAGAAGCCAGACCTGGAAATACGCAGAGTTATTCCTCCAAGAGCCAATCAACCAAAGAGAAGCAGGGAGAGATGTCCAAGCTTCTTCTCCATCTCATCTGCTAACCTTCAGCTAGTGCTACCCATTGGTTGAACAAACTCAGCCACCAGACAGTGGGAGAAACCTAGAAACAGGTTTCCCTACAATCTAGAGCAAATCAGACAGGAGCAAGGAAAGCATCTGAGAAGATAGTTTTCTTCACTGATTACCCATCAGTTCTCACTCATAAAAAATGAAATCATCCTTTTCAAAAATCAAGAAGTTAAGATATTCAGATGTAAGAGTGTTTATGTTGTGATAGCTCATATTTACATTAGCAGCAGCTGTGGCTGAGGAGTACCATATACTATTACTAATATGTACTGATGATTTAATAACAATGCAACTAAAAGAATACATAATTAAAGATGTGAATACAAAATGGTAATATGCACCCTTTTACTTCTCCAAATAAAAACTGCAAACATTTATCATTAAGCTTCATGATGAGCTTAAATTACGTTCCTGCATTCTGTTTTCTATTATGTTTCCCTCCAATCTGTTGCTGCTTTTGGGTTCTTCTACGCTGGATTAGGACAACATGGGGCTGTGCTTCGTGAGTTTCGCTTTCTGGGAAAGTGCTTTTGTGAAAGACAACTTTATTTACACACAACAACTTCTTCAGTGACCCTAAAATATGGGAGTAGTTGCTGCCCATGTTAGAGGTTTCTGCAAACATGCTTTTTATAAAACCATCCTGAGTGCCCTTGACCTGGGTGGCCAACGGTTTTTAAGACTGAATTGCTTGCTCTCATAAACAAATGAGAATTTGTTCCCTAGATGTGTGCCCTCAGTTGACTATTTGTCCACCAGCAATTCCGAGATTTTTCTTTTGGACCCGCATCTCTCCCAGGCCCAGGGAATGGTATCCTTCTGAGGGAAGGAGTCAATGGGAACACTTTTAGCAACTTGTTTTCTCCAGAGCTGAGAATGTTTATTATAACAAACACTTATTAGTGGCTAAAAATAGGAATATTACTGATCAGAACACCTTAAACTTTTTTGTAATTATAAAGCAACACTGCAAGACCAACTTCTTCGTTATCGTTTAGTTAAATCCTTCTGTAAGCACAACTGAAACTACATCAGACAGAAATCTTTAATGCGAATTTCCTGGGACCCCATGTCTACTCAGCGTTTCCCTTTATTCCGATTGTACTGGGTCACCTGCTGCTTCAGCAGTGAGTCCCTCATGCCTTTGATCACTACACTGATGGGGCTTTTATAACACTTGATATTTATAATCAGAGAGCAGCATGCAGGTTATTGTTACATATTCAGAATGTGCTCTTCCTTTCAATGAGAATGAGAATGATTCCCCAGATAACAATAGAAGTGATGGAAGTATTCAGCGGAAAGAGTGAGGTTACAGTAGGACCACCGTGAATTTAAGTGCCTGGGACAGGATCATGCTTTGCCCAGGATGATGGACACATAGACTGGTATCTACTGAAGAGGAAAATGAAATGAGATCACATGAAATGCAGGCAAACTTTTATCTACTACAGAGAAAGAACCTCCTGGGAAAATATGGGCCTGCTAGGAAATAGTGCTGGGTATCAAAGGTGATTTATGTTTCCTGTAGTCAGTTCTGAACTAATTCCCAGAATGGCATGAGGGGATGCCAATTTGAACAGAAGACAAACTGTGCTCTCTGTCCATTTCAAATCACATCACCTACAAGAGTAATACAAATGGCTCAGATTTTTTTTTATAGTCACTTACTTCTAAGGAGGTCCAAGGGCTTCCTACCCATGAGCTCATTTACTAGCACACTGTGAACTCTGTTCTCCCATGTGCAAGAGAAGTGCAACTTCCCTGCATAGAAAAGAAAGAGGAACTTCCTCTGTTAGCCTCTTTATTTAACCCTCTGTAAGAGCAAAGAGGTAAATACCTCTCAGCACTTGGGTATACTTCATGCTGAAGTCAGTTTCATTGCTTGTTGTATATTTAGTTGACCCTAACCCAACATCAAGCCCATTTCTTGTCTCCATTCCCAACCCCAGGATTTCCTCTCTTTCAAATTCACTTTGTGATATGATTTCAGAAAATTTGAAGAGAAAGGGTAGAGGTATGCATAAAGTAGATGTCCTACCCTGATTGTATACATGTGTCTCTTCTCTCTGTCCTCTGCTCTTAATTGAGAGATGCTTCGTTTGTTTATGAAGAGTGATGCTCTAGGGAATCTCTTACGTATGGCGGCCAGACAGATACACAAATTTCCAGAAAAATTGTCAATTCTTAAAAATATCCTTTGTGCAAAGATGTGGAACGTTAGTTATTAAAAATTGATGTGGTTATTAAAAACTTGATCTCAGACACACTATCTTCTTTGATGTCTCCTTTCAGCAGCCCTTATAGTAAGAAAGACACTGAGACCCAAAGAGCCAAGGCCCACTTACTGAGAACCCTGAAGTATTAAGGATGAGGTTATATTTTTACAAATGTATAACAGAGGGTGGAAAGCAGGCACAAAACAGCAGGAGCACTGGAAGGCTTTTTCTGTCCTAGCCATTGCCAGCTTACTGCAGAATGGAGCTGGCAAAGGTGAGAGGCAGTATTTAGAGCCCTGTTTTATTTTTCAGTATTTCAAAATTAAATACTAATTTTTTTAAGAGAGATTGACTATTAGCTTTGGAAGAAAAGCATACACAAATCATCATTGTTGGTATTTTCTCTAGTCATTACAAATTCGTCTTCACACTACTTGCCAAAGTATTGTGTAAAACAACAGAAATTAATTAGCTATTTCTCAAGTGATTTTCACTGTTTAAGCAGTTTCGAATAAAGGTATATATTTCCACACCTCAGGAACCACATAGAGAAATAGACATTCTGCATTGTAAGTTTTGTGGTATGTATTTCTGTACTGGATATATTTATTTTTTAGAGGATAAAAATCAAATCGAGTTTTTTTCATGTGCCTTTATTGCATAATGAACTGGTGTTATTGAAACTGTTGTGAAGAACCTATTGTATGTTCCTAGTAGAAACGACTTTGTCCCTCTGATAAGTATTGGGGAACATCCCCCAAACCCTGCTAGAAAATCCACAATCAAGTAATCAAGGGCCACACACTGCCTTCTCCATTCAGATGCCACTCTGTGGGATCTACCCTGACACTTTCTAAACAGACTGTGTGAAAAGGATGTCTTGTCTGCTTTGGCTGGTTATCATTCTTGTTTCAGAATGATTTCAGAAAAGACCATAAGCTTGTGACAGAGTGAATTTGTGATCTTATCCAATCATCTGGGCTGTTTGCAAAACTTCAGTAGGTGGCAGCGTTTTGTTGATAAATGTTTTGTTAGCCAAGTGATCACATTTAGTGCAACTGTTGCAATATTAATAAACTGAACTTACGATCATGTTTGCCAGGACTGAAAATATTGCCATTCTATCCAGCGGGTGCTCTTATCTGAACTGACAGCAACATTCATTGTAGTGGTGCTGGGGCAGAGGCTACCTCTGGGTGACTGTGTGTGTGTGCTGTTATAAGGGAAGGGGTGGAGGCAGAGGAAGGTGTTAGAAAGAATGCTGCGGAGAAAGAAAGAGAGAGGAGAGAGAGAGAGAGAGAGAGAGAGAGAGAGAGAGAGAGAGAGAAAGAAAGAAAGAAACTATAAAAGAGCTAAAATAGGATAGTATGCCCACTACCTGGCTGATTACAACAAAACCCTGGGCTAGCCTGAATATTCTCCTTCCTTGGGTATGCTATGTGGTTCACATGACCCTCACAGAGTGTCCACGGTGTAGAGGACACAGGATGAGGGACATTGGCTAGGGATGCAGCTCAGAAACTTTACGACAAAATGGGGAGACCCAGGGGTCTGAATCTTTCTAACATGCATTTGGAAAGGCCAGTGAACATACTATACTGACAGAGATGGAACCACTACATCCCAAATCATAGTGACTTTGGTCAGATTCATCATGACCAACAGGAGGATGGTCCCAGAGAAGTCTGAAGAAAGAAGGCACTGGCAAGCTCTTCATCAAGAACTTCAGTCTTCACCCAGCTCACTTCAAATCTGACCCAAACCTGTCTCTGTCATTTTATTTTTCTTAATTCCCTTTTGAAATCAGTCTTTTGAAAGTTGGAAAGACCTGGCTGAGAAACAAAGTTAAAGAACACTTCAAAGCGTCTACTCTCCCACTGTAACCTGTGCCAAGTCAGCCAGGCCAGCACTTCATCAGGGTCCTTAAAGAATTAAAGACACCGAGCCCAGCACAGTTAAACCAGTGCATCATTTATGTTTGCATTTATACCCATTATGCCTCCCATTTTTTTTTATTAGCACACGATGCTATTCCCCCACCCACCCACTTGAGGAATCCCTTATTCCATTATGAGATGACTCATATAAGAAAGACAAATTTCAGTGGTTTACTCACATCAATTCTCAGTAATAAAGTTTTCTCTGATCATCCCAGATGATCTTCTTTAATGAAGGGCTATTGTGATTATTGCTATGTTGGCTGCATGGCCTTTGCTACCTTAAAAAAATAAGTGAACTTGTCATCTCTGCAGTGGGCTGCAATTTCTGGACCTCTAAAATGAGAAGCATGTCTGATATGGACCTCTAGGTACACAGTTAAACCAGTGCATCATTTATGTTTGCATTCATACCCATTATGCCTCTCATTTTTTTTTATTATGTCCAGCTCAGCCTGCCCTGGTAGTGGGGCTGGTTCAGCATGTGGGACCGGGGATCGAACCGCGGTCCCTGCGGTTGCCTCAGCTTTCCTAAGCAGGCACTTTAGACCTCTGAGCCATCTCGCTGGCCTTATGCCTCTCATTTTTGCCTTGTATTGAAATAATAAAATAGTGTAGGAGCAACACCTGCCTCTTCCTGCAGACTACAAGCTTCTTGCATGCAAAGGCCCATTCTAGTTATCTGTCTTTCTCTAACATGAACATAATGGTTTAATAAGAATGATTTGAGTTCATTACTAATAAATTGGCATGCTTGTCAGTCTTATTGCTACCTGGGAAGAATGCTTTCAATTTTTTTTTCTGTAAATTCATTTCTCTAAGATACCATGATTAAATTTCTCACCAAGAAAAGGCCACATACTTTACACTATTCCAGGTGAGATATACCTCCGAGCCACTACTGTAATGATGGAAATTATAGTTCCTTTGCTTTCACATTAGCATACAGCATTTTTCTTAATAAGTAATTTTTATTTATATTTATAGTAACACATATGAAAGCAAAGGTTACCACTTATGTGAAAAATTCTCTCTGTCTCTCTCTGTCTCTCTCTCTTACTGTCTCTCTCTCTCTCTCTCTCTCTCTCTCTGTCTGTCTGTCTGACAAGATTTTTCTATGTAGCTCAGGCTGAGCATGACCTCATTATTTAACTCAAGTCAGCCTCAAAATCAACGTGATCCTTCTGCTGTAGCATTTCCAGTAATGCACTTACAGCTACGTGCTACCATATCTGTCCATCTGTCTTTTCTTCCCTTGATATGCTATCAAAAATTTTAGAGCCCATGTGGCCCATGTCTATCATCCCAGCCACTTGAGAAGTCAAGGCAAGAAAATCACAAGTTCAAGGCTAGCCTGGGCAACTTAATGAGATTCTATCTCAAAATTAAAATAATAATAACAACAATAATGTAAAAATGTTCAGGTTATAGCTCAGTGCTCTCTGGATTCAATCCTCACTACTACAGACGGAATTTTTTTTTAAGATCTTGTGAACAGTAGCCCAGAAGAACCCATTGTATATCCCAAGATACTATTTGGCATAAATTAGTACTGAAGTTCCTTTTCTTTGTCCAATTCCTTTCTCTTCATATGAAATGCTTTACTAACACTGGTTTATTAGTTAATGTGTCATAGCAGGCAGAGTTATGGAAATTTAAAAACATAATATTCCATCTATAGCAGACATCATCATTACATTCAAGTATTTTCCAAGAAGCCATAGGGAGCAGAGTGACATTTTTGCTAAAAATTTTACATAGTTGGAAAAGATGACATAGTTTGGAGAAAGGATTTTGGGCACAGAGTATTTGAGCAGCACACATGTATAAGTCAGCTTTTATTTCTGGCCATTCTGTTAGACATATACTATGAAGCAGGAAAAACAAGGGGAAAAAACATGCCCTTCAATTCAGTGTCACAATATGTTGTGCTCCTTAATATAATATTGTAGTGATCATTTTTCCTTCATCCAATTACTTCAATGCCAAATCAACCAAGGCCCACCACACACACTCCTCCTTCAATGCAGTCTCACAATAAGCCTGAGCATGAACACTGTTTAACAAAAGTAAGCCATTTCAGGGATGAAAAACAGTGTAAGCATGCCTCCCCAGATTTACATACAAGACCAGAATCACTTGAGACTGATTCATCACTTGAGTTTCCAATGTCTACACAAGCCACAGAAACCGTGTTTCAAACCTGTAAGCCACACTTCTCTGGAAACTCTGCATCCCCACTGACCTGTGCAAAGCTCACTTCAGAGTGATCATTAGCGTAGTCAAGTCCCATCAAATAATTGGCCATCATGTTCAAGGCACAACTCATTGCTCCTTTCTCCCATGATGCGGCCTACACAACTCCCAATTAGTTGAAGCATTAAACTGCTATGGACTGAAGAAAAACACACCACAAGTAAAAGAAGATGATGATGTTGATGAGTGACATAGTTATGGGAGACCAAGGAAGTCTATTTTCCATGACTTGCCCCAATAATTATTGCTACCTCATAGAGTCAGCTCTTGTGTGGTAGCTGCATTATTATTTGAGGATTAAATTTATTACATAGTGGACAGTACAATTTTCTTTTACTTTTGCACTTAACAATAATAAGATTGATGGAAGTTCTAGAATTCACACTGCTAACCTGATATTGGTGAGCACTGGACATGTTATAAGTGCTAACCTTAATTTAGGAGACAGCTTTAGAAGCTGACACAGTTTCGAAAGGAGAAGATAAGAATTTGGAATTTTCCCTATAGTTCTGATAAGCAATGAAATCTTGAAATCTGACATCTCAGCCAGTTTCTGCAAGATGTCATTATGTAAATCTCTTGTTATTAGAGTATTGGCAATCAAGTAGAATAAATTTTATATTGGTATGGCCTATTTGTCTGGCATGAAGTGGCAGTGCAAACTCATTACAGAAACCACTTTCCCGTCCCAATTGAGAGAAGTCATGCAGTTGTCTTGAGTCCAGAAACCCAGCCAAGAGATGTGCCAGAAACAGCAGTGGGCAGGAGACTCAAATCCAGGTACCTGTTCTATTTCTAGCTTAAAGCCATGGATTTATGCAAAATACTTCTCTTTCCTGGGTTTATTTATCTTCCTGGCAAAATGAAGCTAGAAATTTTCTCTGACCCTCTCCTCTTAAAAAGGAAAGGTATGGATATGAAGAAATTCAAAAACTAAACTTTGGAGCACACCAAAATAAGAAATGGTTGGAGAGATGTAGAGGAAATTAAACAAAGAAAATGAGACAGTAGAAAAGCCAAGAGTCTTCTATCATAGAAGGTAAGTGAAGAAATGGTTTGAAGAAGAAAAAGGCAGTGCTGATGAATCCAATGAGATAAAACCTGCAATTTGATAGTAGGTTTAGTGATTTAGAGCTCTTCTTAGGCCTAGTGGAGCAGAACACAGTGGTATGAGTGAAATCCTAGTTAGGGTGACTTTAAGAAAGAATGAAAAAAGCAAGAAATGGAGATAATAAGTACAGAGAACTCTTTCAAGGAACTTTATTATAAAGGAGAGCATATAACAGCAGACAGAAAGGAAAGTGAGGGTTATTTATTTATTTTTTTATTTATTTTTTTATTTATTTTTGTATTTGGTTTTTCAGTAGTCAAAATAACAGCATGCTTCTGTACTAATGATGATGGTGCCAGAGCGAGCAAACAAAACTGAAAGGAGGTGAGAGTTTGGAGAAGCACTAGAGAAATGCCTGCATGTTTGGGAGAAGTGTTGGGACCTAATAGAGGAAATAAGGCATGGACCTTAGCTCATATGCCTACTACTTCTAT
>PVKN010030258.1:0-12776 GCA_004027915.1 Capromys pilorides
GCTTGGAATTGGAATCAGTCTCTCAGAGGGATACCTGCACGTCTATATTCACAGAAGCACTGTTCACAATAACTAAGACATGGAAATAAACTCAATACCGAGGCACAAAGGAATAAGGAAAATATGGTGTCTATCACAACAGACTACTATTCTGTCTTACAAAAGACAGCAATCTTGCATTTAGTTATAGTATAGGTGAACCTGGAGGTTCACCCTGAAATAGCCTAAACAAACAAAAAAAAAAATCCCACATGATCCCAAATATGAGACCAATAAATGAGTTACTAAAAATAGTCAAACTCCTGGAAACAGAATGGAATAGTGATACAGGGGCAGAAAGAGGAAATATAAAGAGTTACTTGTCAATGAACAAAACTTCATTTGTATCAATTCCAGGGACCTCTACACAACACTGTGCCTGGAGTTAATATTTTCTATGTGCACTTAAAATTTTGTTACAAGGATAGTTCTTACATTAACATAATAAAATATAAAGAAAGAAAAAAATGTGGTAAGATTTTTAAAAATTGTAAAAAAAAAAAAATAGCTCCAATTATAAACAGAAAATTCAACTTCAAAAACAAAACAAAATTCTAATTTTTAAATATCACATTTACAGTGGGGCTGTTAATTCACATGTCTTTCTGTTGGCTTGATCCACTGGTGATACATGCATGACTGTCCAGTGAGTGGTTTATTAGTTTTATTAGAAAAAGACTGACAGGGGCTGGGGAGATAGCTCCGTGGCACAAGTGCCTGCCTGGCAAGTGCAATGGTCTTGGGTTCGAACCCCAGTCCCACAAAAAAGAAAAAGACTGATAAAAGTGATTAGATTCATTTGTACCACTGAAGAGATGGTCATACATGTACCACCAGTGATTCAAGCTGGTGGGAACACGTTAAAAAGAAAACAGACCCTTATATTTTAGTATTTTATAAAAAGCAGCTACTAAATACAAACTTTTATATACCAACTACCCAGGAATAATTAATAACATACTAGTTCCATGTTAAGCTATTTGTTAAACTAAAAGTTAAGTGGCAAAAGGAAAAAGAGGGTGGCGTTCAAAAAAAAGCAATGGTCATGAAAACTTAGGTCCAAGAAAACTTTATGTTAAAAGCCACATTTCTACCATTAGTCACTGCCAAACAATTGCTCAGTGACTAATCCCAGGTCCAGAGGTCCTTGTGGCAATAAGTAACGCTCAACATATGATACTTTTTACCAGGAGTTGTTCCAGTAATGATGAAGGAATTATTATTATTCTTTTTCCTCCTGGGACACAATATTTGACTTAAACATTTATACACCCAGTGTGTGAATCTATTCCACGGTTGATAGAAACAAACCTGCTCAAAATATAGGAATCCAGAAGTTTTTCAAACTTCATCTAATTCTTCTGGTATTTGTCACATGGTCTTGTAATTATCAGTGTCTGAGTTCCTCCTCCCTGTCTGGGCCTGCTCATATCCCTAGCGGTACAGTGGGAGCTGACTCAGGAAACCCTGATTAGTGGTTGCTAAGACAATGAATTAAGAATATACCCCTGCTTACCTCACATTCCTGTTCTCTGGCTGAGCAAGATTCACTGTCGCCTTCTGTGTCTGTCTCTGAGTCATCACCCAAGCTAATCACACAAGCATACGGACAAGGTTCCTGCTGTTCTGAAACGTAACTATCGTTGCCAATTTCCAAACTGCTTGAACACCCTTCAGTGCTCAGAGTACTCATAAAAGGGCAGCTGACAGAACTTAATGTTGTAAAAGTCCTCTGACATGGTTCTGGACTCTCGCTGATCCTGATACCTAACCAGGGACACTCAGACCGTTTCTGAGAGTAGATCTGCTCTGAGCCATCTTTGGCCACCGCAGGTGACAACTGCATTTGGCAAGGGGAGTCTGTACTGCAAATGTCACTCCAGAACCCTTTTGCTAGGTGCTCTGCTACTTCTCGCTCCACGCTACTCCGATCACTGGGTGCAAGGCTGCTGTCTTCCTTGGGGCCTGAGTCATCTTTCAAATGTAAATCTTGACTTTCAACAAACGTTTTCTCTTCTGGAACAGCTGTACCTGACAAAGTTTTTTCAGTTTTCACTGGTGTGACCTGCATACCAGCAAAATTCAAGTCACTGTATTGGTCATATGAGTGTAAAAGAGACAAAGAGTAGAGCCCATGAGGGTCTGCAGAACTGTGGGGGAAAGGAGTCACTTCCACTTTTTCTGAGACCTGAGAAGTCGGTTCTTTCTTTGTTGCCTCGTGTTCCACTGATTCTTCGCATTTCAAAATCACCTGCAAATCTGCACAATCCTGAACTCCGCCTAAACACTCGTTTTCAGCTGTCTCACTTGGCTGAATGGAAGCAGCTTGAACATCCTTGACACTGGATTCCACAGCTCGGACTCGGTCGGTTCCAAATGCCTTTTGGAACTTTCTGTATTTGGGGCATAAAGACGGCAGAGCCTGAGCAGTATTCTTCTCCATACACATAGATTCATATGTTTGGCTGGCACTGTCTTGCAAAGGTAGTGACGTTTTTACATTTTCTTGACACCTTTGGAGTTTACAATGAGGAGTCTGAACATTTTTATCTTCTAGAAATTCCTCTACTTCATCAATTTCTAGATCCTTCTGGTCCAAAAGTGAAAATTTATGGTCTGCTTTCTGACAATGTGATGGAAAGCACTTTTTTCTTGTGCATTCTTGCTGGTCTGAAGTGGAGTCTAAAAATTTGTATTTGAGAAACTGAAAGCAGGATTCCTCAATATTGTGTACATTTAAGAATTCCACACACTTGCACACTTCATCCACATTGTCTTTACTTAATATTAGTTTAGCTGTATAGGCAAACTGAATTAAAGGTTCGAATCCTTTAACCGTCACCTGTTAATATGCAAAATAAAAATAAAATTACTTAAAAGCTCTCTAGTAGATGAAAACAAGAGAAGTGGAAAGGGAGTCGACAGATATATAATGCATTTGTAACAATTATAAAAAGAAAAGTATTTTTCTAGGAAATGTAAAACGAAGGGAGACTAAATGTACATGTTTCCCATACCCTATCCACTGGAAATATGACTAGACAATTCTTCCATGATAGAGGAAATAAACCACCTATGAAATGAAATGAAACAGGATTGACTCCACATACAACCTATGTACAGGAAGTGTCAGATATCTCCTGCTCGTCTAGCTCCATAGGGCCAAGCAACCAACTGCTACAAACTTCAAATAGTGGAATTTTTAAAGATAAAAACAATGAAGGAAAGCCCAAAGGACTCTTGATTCATGCACAGTTAGGTAACTATGGCATCTCATGCCAAAAATCTCTAGTAATAAAATTTCAAGACTCAGATTTTAAAAGTGATCTCGCTGAAGTGCTAAAGATTACATCTCAGTTCTGCGTCTGCATGGAATCTACGTGATAAAGCTTGAGGCAGAAACCTGCACAGAGCACCTGCCTCTGCGAGGCGAGAGCAAATGGAACACACTCCAATACAGAGAGGCTTCTTTCTGGGTTAGTGAACAACATTAATTTTAAAATACGGAGTTCCAATAGGAGTGACCAAATATTTTTAATTTCATTTGTGACTTTTTAAAACTCATGCTAAGCTCTGGATATTTAACTTTTAAATGGCTAAAATAAAAATAGTGATACCACCAAATGCTACACAGAAAAACTGGATCACTCACATAGTGCCAGTGAGAACGTGAAATGGCACAGCCACTTTGAGTAACAGTCTGATACTTACATGTAAAACTAAAATACAGCTGCCATATAACCAGCAATAGCACTCTTCATCCTCTCTAAGAAATGAAAACTTCTGTTCACACAAAAAGCTCTACACAAATGTTCTTAGTAATTCCATTTGGTATAGTCAAAAACTGGAATTAGTTTCATCTCCTTCAACATATAAATGTTAAAAACCAAAGAAAATGCATTGATTCTTTATCAACTACTACTCAACAATAAAAGGGACAACTCCGGGGTAAATCTCAATGGAAAAAAGTCAATCCCAAAAGGTTACATATTATATAAGTCCATTTACATAACATTTCTGAAATGAGAAGACTTAAGAAAAGGACAGATGAGTGGCTGCTGACAATTAGGGGTAGAAAGACAGTAAGGGAATAAGGGACAGGGTGAGAAGGAAGCAGACATGATTACAAAGGGCAACATCACAGATCCCTAGGTACAGGGACTGCTGAGTATTAACTGTGGTAGACAGAACAACTTCCACAGAGAAGAAAATTGTAAAAATAATAAATACACATAGGAATAAGTGCAAGTAAAATGATAGCTATCTGAATACAGTGAGTGGGTTGTAACAATATTCATATCCAGCTGTAATGTTAGACATTATTTTTTTTTCAAAATGTTACCATTGGGGAATATTGGTCAAACTGGGAACTTTGCATTATTTTTTTATAGCTGTGTATTTACATCTCATTAAAATTTCAATTAAAATTTTCTAAAATTAAAATAACCAAAAAAAAATTTAAGCCAGTAGGTTATACAAGTGTTTTCAATCTGTCATTCTGATAAAAGGCCTCAAACATGTGAAAACTTAAGATTTTAGAACGAAAACATAACATACATGCATGCATACATGTATGTCTCCTCACAAATGCATGAATTAGGCTTTATTCTAGTTCAAAAGTCTCATTCAGTAATTCGACAATGAGAACCACAATGGGTCTGTCTCCATCAAGATTTGCAAAATCTTGCAAAATCAATGGCTACTCTACCATTAACCTCTTTTTGTTATTTCTTGGTATTCCCTCCTGCACTCTGATCTCTGCCACAGAAGTGATAACATATTCACTCCTAAAACACAGCCAAAATTTCATGAAGTATGTATAGCTAACAAGTTACACGGTGATTTAGTTTACATTTTGCCTTACGGTATCCAACAATGAACATCTCACACAGATATGTGAGACACAAGAGTTCCACACTCTCCATATTCCCCACTTCTGAGTCCCAAATGCACAGACTTGACACTTAGCTAGCTGCAGTTAGCAACTAAATAAAGCAACCTGTTTGAGTAAGAGTCAGTGTAACCAGCACTTCTCTGCCCAAGAGAGAGATCTCTTGGAGCCAGGGCACTAACAAAGATGTAAATATTTGTAAGCTTGAGCTCCACAACAGCCTTGGAGGAAAGATACATATACAACCAAGGCTCCATAAATAAGACATAATTTCTTTCTTCTATCAAGAGACAAACTCAAGTATGGAGAAAAGAAGAGAACATCTTTGGAGCACCCACTTTTCATGGGAGAAAGTCTTGAGAAATGATTTATAGAACCCTAAACCTAGTTACAACTGTCTATCACAGGACAAGAGTGAAAAGGAAAGTCTCATAGCATCATCTCTCAACCAAGAACTTTACAAATGTTTAGTACACTGGGTGTGCCCAAACTTAAGTCATTTTATTAAAAATAACCTAACAGTGGGACAATTTATTCCACTGCTCAATAAACACCAACATTCAAAATTAAACTATTTATTTATCTATTTATTTATTTATATTATGGCTGGCTCATCCTGCCCTGGAGGTGGGGCTGGCATAGTATGTGCTGCTGGGGATCAAACCGCAGTTCCTGCGGTTGCCTTAGCTTGCCTAAGCAGGCGCTTTAGACCGCTGAGCTATCTCACCAGCTCCAACATTCAAAATTAATGATTTTACCTATAAATGGAACCACTGTCATAAGAAAGGCAAACATATAGATTGTGCTAAGAAACTAAAAAATGATCCCCAGCCACCTGAGTGGCTTTAAACTTTACACACCAAAACATGTTTGAATAAAATAAAATAAAATTACAATCACGAGAAATGTAGACTTCTCACCTCTGCTGGTAGAGTGATGTTAAGCTCCGCATCAGCCTGGCTTATGATTCTCGAGTGGAAGTAACTGCTGCATGCTGCCAGCACTGAGCGGTGGGCTCGGAAGCGCTGGCCCTCCACAAAGACAGTGACATCACATAGCACATCTTTCTTCCTCTGCTCATTGAGGTTGAGCAAGACATTGGTGCTATGCACTGAAGACTCGTAGGCAAACACTGCGTTCTCACTCAGAGACATTCTGCACAGAAGTAGTGTCGGGAAGAGCAGTGGAAAGCATGCTTCTAACCATCAGCAACCTGCAAAGACACAGGATTTCACATGAATAAAATGTTGCCCCCAAATGATTTTTTAACTTGTTTGTTTGTTACTTTTTTGGTTTATGTCTTATACTCGGAGTAACTACTTTGAAGGTAACAGT
Organism: Capromys pilorides; assembly: GCA_004027915.1. Lineage (NCBI taxonomy): Eukaryota > Metazoa > Chordata > Mammalia > Rodentia > Capromyidae > Capromys > Capromys pilorides. The sequence goes on from PVKN010030258.1 coordinate 6,266, forward strand.
TATGTAGCTATTGGCACTTCTTTTTTTTTTCTTTTTTTTTATGGCCAGCTCAGCCTGCCCTGGGGGTGGGGGGTGGCACAGCATTTGGTGCTGGGGATCGAACTGTGGTCCCTGAAGTTGCCTAAGCTTTCCTGAGCAGATGCTTTAGACCGCTGAACCATCTCACCAGCTGGTAACAGTATGTAGTGCATTAATTATTTTTGTCACTTCTTAGAAAATTGTCATTTATCATAAAATAAAGTAAAAAAAATGGTCAAGCGTCAAAGATAAAAAATCAGGACAGAAAAATCAACATTCCTATATACCAACAAACCCACTCACAGTAACGTCAACAAAATCAAATATCTGGAATTACATAATCAAATATCTGGAAGGACATAAAGGAGTTCTGCAACGAAAATTACAGAAAGTTAAAGAAACAAACTAAAAGCATCAGAAAAATAAAGACCTCATGTATTCATGGACTAGAAAACTATTGTGAAAATGGTCATATTACTAAAAACATTCTTTACTGAACTAGAAAAAAAGAGCAATCCTAAAATTCATATGCAATCAGAAAACACCCAAAATAGCCCTGCGCACAAGTGAGCAGAAGTGACATTGGAAGCATCACAACACCGGGTCTGACAACATACTAAAACATGACAGTAGCCGTAGCAACGGGGTAGCAGCACAAAAATAGGCACAATAGACAAATGGAGGAGAGCAGAAGAAACCAACCCACGCATCTGCATCTATCTCATTTTTAACAGTCAGGCCAAAACATACAGGAGAAAAGCCAGCCTCTGTAACAAATGGTGCTGGGAAAATTTGGTATCCATTTGCAAAAGATTCAAACTAGATCCCTCTATCTTACCGTGTACCAAAATCAAATAAACCAGATTTTAGATATAAAATCAGAAACTTTGAAATTGCGGGAAGGTAACAAAGGGGAAACAAAGGAAGTCATACGCAAAGACTTACTGAATGGGATTCCAATAGCACAGGTGATAATGTCAAGAATCAACCAATTAAAAGTCTGCATAGCAAAGCAAATAGGGTAAAGGGGCAATCTACACAAAGAGAGAAAATCTCTGCTAGCTATTCTTCTGTCTGAGGATTATTCACTAGAATCCACAGAGAATTAAAAACCCAATTTAAGGGTCTGGGGAGATAGCTCCGTGGCACAAGTGCCTGCCTGGCAAGGGCAAGGTCGCGAGTTCGAACCCTGGTCCCACAAAATAAATAACCAATTAAAAATCAGCAAATGAACTAAATAGCACTTCTCAAAAAAAAAATAAAAATAAAAATAGTCAACAGGTATCAGAAAAAAAATGTGAGCTCCAGCCAGATAGTGCAGCAAACCAGGGCTTGATCCCTGGTGTGCTGTGCTGGCTCCGTTCCCAGGGAGCACTAAGACTGGGCGTGGTGGTGCCCACCTATAATCCCAGTGCTTGGAAGCTGAAAACAGGAGGATACTGAGTGCAATCTATGTAGTGAGATCCTGTACTAAAATACATTTTTTAAAATTTTAAAAAAGAAAAAAATGCCCATCTTTAGCCACTACAGAAAAGTAAACTGAAACTACTCTGAGGTGTCTCAAAAACTAAAACTAGAAATACCATTTGATCTAGCCATTCCCCTCAAAATCAAAGGCAGCATACTATAGTGATACTGTATATCCCTGTTTATAGTAGCACTAATCACAACTGAACTGCGGAGACAGCCTAGGTGCCCAACAATGCATGAAGATTTCTTAAAATGTAGTTTATCAAAATATGAATAGTATTCACTGATAGAAAGACTGAAACTGGGTTATCTGCAGGAAAATGAACAGGACTACAGACCAGTGTATAATACAAAGTAAGCTAGATTCACCTAAATAAACAAATTGAAGGCTTGTATAGAGGGTAAAAGGGACTCGGGGTGGTGCGGGGGACAGGTAGGGTAGGTAGCACTGAAAATGAGCAGGATAAGTTCATAGCATGTGTTGATTGCCCAAAACTTCATTAGATATTACTAACATGTAATAAAAGTTTTAAAGGCCAAGGGTCAATACAATACATACTCATCACTGAAACAAATGGAGACAAAAGCCTTCAGAAGAACCACCTAGATTTTATTCACTATAGCTCAATTAAACTTGATTCTAGGTAGTAGCTTTTCTAACTGATTTTACAGAAAAGATTTTTAGGAAGAGGAAGAACTTTTTTAACCAAGGATTCCTTGGCTCTCTAAAAATGAAAAACATTCACCTTAGAAAACATTATATGAGCTGAGAGATGAAGTCAGGAAATTTTGAAGTGGCATCCCAATCCTGAGATACTTAATGGGTAAGGAGACGTGGTCAAACTTTGGAATAAACTAATGGGCATATGGTGTCACATCTTCTCCATGCCCTATTTTGCAGTAACTGAGAAGCAGCAGGAAGGTCACTGCTTAAATTAGAAGACACTAGTCTATAAGGCTAAGTTCTTCCAACACCAGTAGAAAATAGTTACCATTTTTCAGGCCATATCTTAGTACTTAGTTATTTTGTATACAGCAAGTCTTATTCTGCACTACAATTGGCAAGCAATACTACTTTATCATTAGCAATACTGATTTATCAAAGGTAGAAAACATGGTTTTCTCAAAATGTTAAAACATAAGTTGTTAAAAATATATTTTTAAACTATCTACTACCATGTATTAGCCTAAAAACATTTTCAAATTGCATACATAGTACTAGCAAAAAAAGGGCACCCTCGTAATACATGTATATTTATCTACATACTTTATACACATTTGACAACTAATGAAATATATTCTTTAGCACACATGAAAGTTGAAGAAGTCAACAGAGAAAATCTAATATTTTTTTCTGGTGTGCAATCCCGTATGAGTGTACCCCACCACAACAATTATACAGTTAAGCCCTCACCTATACATCCTTCACTGTATCTTATCTGCATCCCACACTCCTGAAACAGAGCTGGCCTTCATAGGGTTAGTTGAAAAAGAAAATGTCACCCTTTAGATTTGCTATACTCAGGACAAAAATGGGAGAACTATAAATCCCTGAAGCTCACAAAACCAGTCTCAGATCATAGATGGATTCCATGTCACAGTGTTTATTTTTAAAGTCCTCAGTATTGCTGAAATGTTAAGCTCCTCAAAAGTAGTCAGTGAAAACAAAGTATCCCATTATGTGGTTAAACTTTACCTAGGTTAAGGCACAACGCCTATAATTTGCTGACTCAGCACACCTTGCAAAATCATTGCTAACGTCAAAATTAAATGTACGAACAAGCTCAACTCTTGAGTTATGCCTTTACGAAAGTCTAAGTTCCAATTAGCAATTACTCTGTGTACTTCAGCTATCAACACTGGAAATTAGTGTTAGGAATAATCAGAAGAAGCTGTCATTTTAAAAAATTGTGTTACCTTTTGTGGGCGCTACTAGAAGGGCTGCTGCTATCCTCTTCTTCCTCAGAAGCAATACACACTGCCCATGGCATATGGCCTTCCGCTAAGACAGACTCAGAAGCAACCCTGCCCTGTATGTCCCTTCACCCAGGTCTTCTTTCCTACTATCTGACTTACAGACCTTTGAAAGTACAATCTTTACAATTCCTCATAGCATAGCCCAGAAACAATAAAGAGTTCATATCAAGCATTTTTAATTGCTCCATTGTTCCACTTTCAGTTAGTATCTGCACAAGACAGAGACCCTGCAGCAGTGGGGACAGCAGATATTACGAAAATATTTATACTTCAGATTAAGGAAATGACCACACAGAAAATCAGAACTGCAGAAAGACAATTCTGGACTTTGACCTCTAAAACCTGTTTAGATTCCATTTGACTCCAGCAGAAACAGTCCCGTACCTTCACTCTAGAGCTGCAGGTGGTTCACCACCATGCACTTGTGGCCTGCTTTTCATCCTGCCACCAGGTGGGTATATGTCAAATTCCAAAGCTCTACAGACTTGCAGCAGTTTTCAGGGACAGATCACCTTATGGCCAATTGGCTTCCTGGCCAACTTACAGATCTGCTGCCCTTAGGCAGGACACATCCTGAGTCCTGTCAGCTGCACCGGAGAGATGCTAGAGAACCAGTTCTAATACAGCCACCCAGGACTCCTCTAGGATGCACCAGTCTTCCTTTACGTGGTCCATATGCACACACACCATGACTGATGCTGCTCACACTTGCAAGCCAAGTCCATACTTTTGTCTTACCATGCCCTGTACTCCATGTGCACTGCCCTGCCAGCCAAAGCCATCAGCCCCTCTCCAGAAAAAAGGTGTTTAGCTCAGACATGCATAAATACAGTTGTGAAACAAAAACATGAAACAAGCTTTCAAGTATCAGAATTTTATCTTTGCCATATAGCAAGTATTCTGGTATCTTCTATTCTAGAAAAACAATACCCGCTGTGACCCACTCAGTTTCAAGACCACCAATGAACATTTCTGCACATACTGAAAACACAGGCACAGTGGCTAACAGCTTAGGGCTTAGAATTTTATAATATTTGGACTCAAATCCCAGCTCTGACACTTACCTGTTATATGACTTTGACCCAGGTGCTTTAACCTTGGCTATGTTTCAGTCCCCCTCATCTGTAAAATGCAAATAACAATAGCACCTCATTAGGACACTGTGAAGCTTCGAAGAGATAATCAGAAAAATAGGTCTAGCACAGTGCCCAGCACACAGCAAGAAAAACATAAATATTGCCTACTGCTGGTGATGATGACATTAAAGGCCTCATACCCCTTTAAGGCCCCTATTGATTTCCTCTAATTTTATTCTCCCCGTATCAGTAAGTTCACCCTTGCTGAAAAGCTAGCAAAACCTCTTTTGAATTTCTTAAAATCACTTCAAAATCCTCAACATGTCCTTAAGACCTATGCAGTCCAGGTTGCATCTATTAATTGACCCTATCTCAGACCACCATTCCCCCTCTTGCTACTCTCCAGTCCCACTGCCCTTTCCTTCCTGCCTTCCAGGCATCAGCTCCAACTCTTCCCCAAGTCTACAAACACTGACTGCTAGCTCCTCGCCTTTTAAGTCTTGGCTTAAATACTATAACCTTGTCTGGTTTGTACCTCCCATTCCCAAGTTTAGTACATCACAACACACCTTGTCCAGTACAGTCATAATACCTGTTGCTGTATGAATGACCTGGGATTTCTGAACACAGAACCAAAACCCAGGTCACCTACAACTCCCTCCAAATACAGTCTCAAGTCAGCTATCACTGTATAGATGAAAACATCACCAAGTCAAAGCACCCAGAGAGAAGTTCTTAGATGGCTCTTGTAGAAGATTGAAGAACACACCAGAGCCTGGCTCACTCCTGTGGGAACTACAAACATAGCTGCAAGACAACTATCCCAAGAAGAACGAGGGCTGACAACTGCAAAGACAGCCAATGCAAATTTCTTGTGTGAATGCAGACTCCTCTCCCCTGGCTGGGCACTGTGGAAATGTGCTATGAAAACTATTCCTCCTAATTTTGAAAACAAAGTGGTCAGGATTCCATTTTATCCAACAACTTACTATGTAACGACCATACCAGATAAGAATAACAGAGATCTTGTTATTCATCCAGTTCTTTCCAATATTTCTCTGACTAAACAATAAAATACAAACACTCCACTCTTTCATATCTAAAATTTTATTAACCCACTACTACCAGATTTAGATCTCGTAAGTCATACATGAATTTTTCGTGCACTATTGGAAATATTTACTACTGTAACACAAAATTAAAGGGTGCCAACCTCAGGAAAATGCTGATTCATTCTATACTGCCGCTAAGAAGGAACAGACATTTTAAAGTTTCTTGCACTTCAATTAGCAAGTAATTTCTGCTCTCTATTCCTTACTCAGAAGTTGTAAGACAGCTGTAACACAGTTGCCTTTTTTTTTTTTTTTTGTCTTTTTGAGACAATGTCTCCCTGTGCAGTTCAGACTGGACTTGCACTCACTTTTGCAGCCCAGGCTGGTCTCGAACTTGCACTGATCCTCCTGTCTCAGCCTCCCAAGCCATTTGGTTTTGATTTCAAAATACTACAGAAGAACCAGTAATCACAATGGGACATGAAAATGCTTATTTATATCTAATACTTATTTTCTATCAATCATTTTTTAGTCATTATGTTTTACAAACTTTGATATATAATTTATATGAAAGAAACAATTTATAGTGTACAATTCAATAAGCTTTGACAACCACATGTATATACGAAAACCCATCATCACAAAGTACAGAACTCTCCATCAGGCCTTAAAATTCCATACCTTCTAACAAGGTCTCTTCTTCCTAGTGATTACTGGCTCACAATAAGCAATGACTTGCTTATGTTAGGAGTAATGTACATTTTTTAATTTTTATACAAGTAGAATCACAATAGAAACTCCATTGAGATTTATTTCACTTAGCTAAATGATTTCAATACTCATTTATATAGTGTACATCTGATGTTTGTCTCTATTGTTGAGTAATATTCCATTATACTGTTGACAGACTCCTGTAAT
>PVKN010030259.1:0-12780 GCA_004027915.1 Capromys pilorides
TCTATATCTACAGCTTCTGCAGCCACATTGTGACCATTCATTGTGATGCTGTGATTGCAATTATAAGGCCCAGTGGGTGGCCAAAGCACCATTCAGGGTGTATCTGGGTGGCTCTGAGGGGGTTGGGCAGGCATGATCTTGGGTACCATCTTTGGTCCTTGGCCTTTTTGTCTCTGGCACTGCTCCTTTACTTTGCTTTCCAGTGGTTCTCCCGCCTTTCTGCCATGAACTGGGTCACCCAAAACAACCATGCGCCAAATAAAATCTTTCCTTCTGCAGGTTGTGGGTATCAGTTAATGTGACTCAGTGATAGGAAAACTGACTAATATGCATGGTTTCAACCAACCTCAGAAAACAGCTTCTTTAAAACTGTACTTGTCCTGAAATGTGTTACCTTTTTCATGTAATTTTTCCCTAAATAACACAGTATAACAACTATTTACATAGCATTCACATTGTGTTTATTGTAAGTCATCTGAAGATGACTGAAGGTACATGGGAGGAGGCCTGTAGGTTGTGGGCCAACACTATGCTATTAATACAAGGGATTTGAGTCTCCAAGACTTTGTTATTCATGAGGAAGTGTCCTGGAGCAAAATGCCTACGAATATGGATAAATGACTGTATTTATTTATTGTTAATTTACTTTATTAGTATGTCTTTGCAGTATATAATGATTGCATTATCATGGCGAGCTGGTCTATGTGTATAACACATCTTGATTTCTTCTCATCATTTTCTCCTCTTATCCCTTCTATCCATCCCTGCTCCTTGTAGATCTTGGTCCCCCTTCCATTTGTAAAAGCTCCACTTATAATTTTTCAGCTCTTTTTTTATCCCTCTCCTTTCCCTTCTCTGTCTCTCATTCATTCCATCTTGTCCCTAGCTCTACTTGAAAAAGATTTCCCTACCTCTTATCAATCTTTTATTTTGTTCTTTATGTTTTTGAGGGTTCCTCACATAAGAGAAACCATGCAATATTTAAGCTTGGGTGTCTGATTTATTTCACTTAATATTGTGGTCTCAAGGTGCATCTATTTACCTAAAAATGCCTTAAGCTCATCTTTCTTTATAGCAGAGTAATACTCTGTTGTGTATAAATACCACATTTTCTTTATCCATTCATCTGTTGATTGCCATAGGCCATTTCCAAGATTTTGCTGTTATAAATTGTGGTGCCATAAACATGGGTAACTCACTGCAGTATGACAACTTTAACTCTTTTTGTAATACCCCTAGAAGGAAAATAGTTAGGTGAAATGGAATTTCTATTTTTAGTTTTTTGAAAAACTTTCATACTGGTTATACTAGTTCACATTCCCAACAACAATGTAGAAGGGAGTTGCAGCAGCCAAAATGAAGTTCTATCTTTTTGTGACTCTGGACCGGAGCAAAAATCATAAAAGGCATTTCAATGGGCCTTCCCACATTCACAGGAAAGTTATGTCTTCCTCTCTTTCTATAGAGCTGAGACAGAAATGCAATGTTCACTCTATGCCCATCTGAAAGGATGAGGAAGTTCGGGCTGTGTGAGGGCACTGTAAAGGTCCAGGTTTATAGGAAGAAGTATGTCACCTCCATTGAATGGGTGCAGTGGGAAAAGGCAAATGACATAGCTGTCCATGTGGGCATTCACCCCAGGAAAGTGGTTGTCACCAGGCTAAGACTAGACAAAGACTGCAAAAGCCAAGTCTCACCAAATGGGAAAGGAAAAGGGCAAATACAAGGAGGAAACAATTGAGAAGATGTGGAAATAAATCCTCCTCTGTGTAACTTTTAATTAAGAACTGCTAAAATGAAAACAATAACAGCAACCACAACGTAGAAGAGCTCCTTCTTCACCACAGCATCACCAGCACTTGTTGCTGTTTAATTTCTTGATGGTTGTCTTTTTTTTCTGTAGTAAGATGGTACCTCAATGTTGTCTTAATTTGCATTTCTCTTATGGTTAGTGATTCTGAATATTTTTATTCATATATTTATTGGCTATTTGTACTTGAATTGTCTATTAATTTTGGTTATCCACCTTTTGATGGGGACTTTTCCTTTGGAGGGATTCTGATTTTTTTTTTTAGTTCTTTTTTATTTTTAATAAGAAATAACAATATGATAGTTTCAAAACACGTTAGTGGTGCATTCACAATAACTGACACATTGAATATTGTTGTCCTCATAATAGTTATACAGAGCACAGGGTATAGACGTGATAAATTTTCTAATCCATATTAGTAGGGGAGGAAAAAAAGAAAAAAATTTCTTCTCTTTGTACTAAGAGAGACGTTCCATAATTGCAGTGGGTTACTGGTGAAACTGGCAATGTTGGAGGCTGTTGATTTAAGCCTCTTACAGCTCATCATACTAATCTAGCTCTGTGTATTATGCCTCATAATTAAACTTTTCTGCTGGGTGATCAAGGGCAAGCTAAGGCCAGACCTGTATAACAAAACATTCATCTTTTGTATCTTCCAGGCTCAAATCCCCTCAGGATTAACTTTGGAACCATGTACAGTGCTTTGTAGAACTGTTGTCAGTGTCAGCCATCAGGACGAGTCACGGCCATTGCTTGACCAGTTTGCTCTCTGTGAAAACCTGAGAGAATGTTTTTTTGAGTTCTTTATAAATTCCAAATGTTAAGTCTTCTGTCCCAGCAATCGCAGGAGGAAAAAGTTTCCATTCTATAAGTTGTTTCTCGCTCTGTTGGTTGTTTCTTTAGCTGTGTAGCTTTATAACTTGGTGTGATCCCATTTGTTGATTCTTGGAATTATTTCTTGTGCCACTGGGTTGGGTTTTGTTGGGAAAGTCCTTGAGTGTACCTACATCTTCAAATAGTTTATCTATTTTTATCTTCAGGCAGATTGCTACTGTTTTAGCATTTACATCTTTGATTGATTTTGACTTTAGTTTACTACATGGTGACACACCTGGATCCAGACCCCATCTTCTACATTTAACATCCAGTGTCATTTATTAAAAAGCCCACCCTTCCTACCATGTATGATTTTGACCATTTCATCAAAAATGTCTTGGGTTGTTTCTGCTTCCTTTATTCTGTCCCATTGATTCACATATTTGTTTTTGTGTCCATATCATGCTGTTTTTTTTTTTTTTTTTAAATCATTGTAGGTGGTTTTTTAAAAATATATATGTATTTAGTACAGGGTCTACAGGATCTCACTATGTAGATCAGACTTGTAGTGATCCTCCTGTTTTCAGCCTCCCAAGCTCTGAGATTATAGGTGCACACCACCATGCCCACTCTCAACTGCTGGCTCAGTGTGACCTGGAGGGCAGGGCTAACACTGCACATCTGGGATCGAACCCTGGCCCCTGCATTTGCCTAAGCAGGCACTTTAGTCCGCTGAGCTACCTGGCCCTCCCTGTAGCTTTGTAATATAATTGGAAACCTGAGATTATGATGCTTCCTGCTCTGCCTCTGTTACCCAGGATTGCTTTTGCTACTTGAGGTGTCTTTTGGTTCCAGATGAATTTTATGATGGTTTTCTCCAGATCTGTCAGGAACGCTGTTGGTATTTTAATTGAGATTATGTTAAATCTGTTTATCTGTTCTGCAAGTAGAGCCATGTTGATTATATCGGTTCTGTCTATCTATGAACACAGGATATTTTTCCACTCTCTGATGTCCTCTTGGGTCTCCTGTTTCAGAGTGATATAATTTTTTGTTGTAGAGGTCTTTAATTTCCTCTGCTGGGTTAATTCTGAATGTTTAATTCAATAGAAAGTTCCCCTAGTTAGTTGTTATCATGCATTCTGGGTAGTTCTGAGTGGAGGATAGAGGAAAGGGGGCAAGGACAGTCAAGAGAACAAGCACAAAAGATAAAAGTACACACACAAATCATGCATATGGCCACGTTCATGAATTTGTGTAAAGATATCACATGCGTACAAACAAATCAAGGAAAAGATATAAATTTTGTTTTTCTTGACCTAAAAAAGGGGTGTGAGGACATGTCCTAACAGACTTCGAAGTACCATGCAGAGCCTGAGGACCCCTATAACAAAGTCACCTTAGTTACCCCAAAGGCCTGTTTACTCCTGGGCTTCATTCACTCCATTTTTGGTGCTGGGGACCAAACCAAGGGCCTTGTGTATGTTAAGACAAGTTCTCTACCACTGAGCTGCAACTTTAACCTACTTATTCCACTGTGATGTGGGGACCTCCCTGGTTGCTGCCTCAGAGACCCCTCTAGGCTCAACAGTAAGCCGAATAGTGGAAGGGAACTTCTGCCAATGTTAGGGGGACCATAACATTTACCATTCCAAGAGAGATCCCTTGAGAGCAATCAGAATAACCTTCGATCCTGTCAGGACAGCAGATACAAGCCAGGTCTGTCCCTGAAAAGCCAGGAGGTAGGGTCACCTTGGCTAGGTCTCTCACATGGCTCCTCTCTGCATGCAGATGTCCATGTCAGCATATCCAGAACTCCTAATTGTTATAGCTAGAATTGCTCTTACTGATCATCTCACTGCAGGAGCAAGGGCCCTTTCTCCTTAAGGGTGTGATTTGGCTCCCAAGCTCCCTGCCTAGCTGCTCATGCAGTGCCCCAGGCTGAGGAGGCCTGGAGTTTCGGTCTGTAGCCTCTGAAAGCTGATGTGGCCCTCAAAAGACTGAACTGAGTGATCATTACACTAGGTCACCAGGGCACTTTGTATCTAGCATTAGCAGCCTGGATTACCAAACCAGTGTATGCCAAACAATATATAAATGCAGGTGGACTCCTCCCCTACATAGCTAACTCGGGAATATTTTGTTCCGTTCTCAGTACCCTTCCCAAGTATCCCAGGAAACCTAATTTAATTCAGTGGATCCAATAGAAGTGATGACTGGACCAGAGGATTGAGGAAGTGAGGGAGAAATTTTATTTTCCCCAAGTTATATGCTAATCTGAGAGGCCATCATATAAGGTCACAGGCAGGATCTCCCTTGAATATAAGGAGGAATATTATTTGAAATGGCATGAAGAAGACTAGCACAAAGGAAGCAGAGCACACAGGTAGGGATTAGGAAAAGATGTCGATGATACTTTTAGCCCCTCGATCTACAGAGGTCATAGTTAGGACACTGCTGGTAGGTAACCACCAGCCAAGGCCTGTGGGTGTCCCCTGAAGCTAGCAGAAGGTAAGGAGTGAGGTTTTTCTTTCCTAGGAGTTTCTTATGAATAATTTTCCAACAGATTTCTGTTGAGCTGCATCCCTATCCCTTTTACAATATTTTCTACTATGACAGGATCTCTCTGAATCCCTAAGCTGTCCAGGTTGGACTCCAATTGGTGATTCTCCAGGCTCAGCCTCCCAGAGTACGGGGACTGCAACTGAAAGCTGCCACTCTGAGCCCAGCTTCTTGATTTTAGCTGGATGAACTCAACCTTGGATTTCTGACCTCCATAACGGTAAGGCAGCAAATGCATGTGTGTTTTAAAGCATTGAATTTATGACAATTTTTTTACAGCAGCCATGGAAAATGAATACACCAACTTCCTGGTAGTTTGAGCCAAAGTCACTTGAGTTAGGTTTGACGTTCTATCATTTGTAACCCCAAGAATCCTGAGCAGTACCCCAACCCCAAGAGGGCAGACATTGTTCTTCAGCGCAGCCTCACTCACTATGAAATTCTTCAGTTTACTTTCATGTCTCTTACCTCTGCAGATATAAGACTGGGCATTTGAACTGCACATGTTAAGAGATTTGTCCAACTTTCTCCTCCTGCAAAAGAGGAATTCTGCTCAGGGCCAGCTGACTTGCCTGAACAGTAGGTGGATTTTTGTGCCTACCCTGAGTCTAGGTGGTAGAGGGCCAGGAGATCTCTGCCCAGCTCAGAAATGCGTGTAGGGCAGTGGGAGCGTGTGTCTGAATATCTTCCTCCCTGCATCTCCATACCTGGCCCAGAGCTGCATCTTCCTCAGGGTGCTTCCTCAGAACCCTGGAGACTCAGAGCCCCCTGACCTTGGCTCAGCCCTGGGCTCCACATCCAGCTGCCCTCTTTCTTCACACAGTGCCCTACACTTTCCTTACAAAATGTTTCTGTGCAGAGGCGCCTGTGGCTGCCATGAGGCCGGTCTCTTGGGATGGTAGAATGTAGACACCATCTTGTCTTCCAGATCTGATTGTTTTGACAGTTTTGCCAAATTACAAAGCAAAGTCCCCATTTGGTGAGGAGAAAAACAATATTATGGCAGGGACGTCTCATTCCTTTGAAAATCAGCAGTAAGTGAATTTGCATCCATTTAGCAGTAAATATGTCTGGCTGGCCCCAGCTCCACTGTGGTTTAGATGCACTTGGGTCTGCTTTATTATTTTATGATGGCGAGAAAGAAAGGAGGGAGAGGAGAAGGGAGGGCAAAAGAGGCGGAGAGTGATTTCTTGGGGTGGTAACACTGACGACGGGAAAGTTGCATGCTTTTTGGAAGTGTCTCTTAGCTGGTGGCTGGATTGAGTCAGTCCAACCAGAGTGGACAAGGCTTTGTCGGGAAAAGAAATAACCCCCCTTTCCTTTAGTGTGTTATGATTTAGAAGAATCTGAAGAACCCTTGTCATGACATGCTCTCTAAAACCCTGTTTAAAATTCAGCTGGAAAGGCCCTGAGAAAGATATAGAGGCCTTTGCAGAGCGCAGGGGAGCTGAAGACATTTGCCAGCCCGCTGCCCTGCTGGAAGGAGTGTTCCACACAAATTTGTTTAAAGCCCCAGGTCAGTAACTGCTGGGAAGGAAACTGATCGCTCCTTTTTAAGACTAAAGTGGACACCGTCTCTTTCTGATTGGGAGGGAGCCAGTGGCTGAGTGTTTTAGATTCTCTGCACAGGAATGCCCTGGGTGACCCTCTTCTCTTTTTGCCTCCTGCGCGTGGATGAAAGGGAAGTCTAGCTGGCGAGATGGAAGAGCAAGACTGAGGCATGAAAGAGGGTCGGGGTGCATGTGACTTCTGAAGTGAGAACAACCGAAATGGAAATGGAGCTGCCAGCAAGACCAAGATGAGACCTTCTTTTTTTTAAGTGATGCTGAGAATCCAACCCAGGCCATCAACCATGCTGGGCAAGTGCTCTATTCCTAATGCACTCTGAGCCCATGATTGGACTTTGTGACATAACCTTCAAGGTCTCTTGGACTAGGGCTTCAATTACCCTCAGGAGAGTGCTTCTCATCAACAGGCCCAAGAAGCCAGGTAAACAAACTCCAGGGCATAGAGTTGAGTTCAAAACCCCAGCACAACCTGTGAGGTGGCATACCCTGTAACCCCCGCACCATGAGAGACAAAGGCAGGAGGATCACAAGTTTATAGCCAGCCTGCTGGGGGACTTAGTGACTTACTGAGATGTTGGCAAAAAAAAAAAAGATGTGGAGATGTATCTTAGTGCAAAGTCCCTGGGCCCAACCCCCAGTATGGTAAAAACTACCATAAACCAAAGTCACAGAGCACCTTAAGGAAGTCTTTTTTGTTCATTCCTGCTTCTCCATCCATGGAAGTTAACAGCATCCCTGTGCCCTTTCCTGGTGGCCTCAGCTCTACTCTTTTGACACAGCTTTGCAACACTCTGACAAACAGAATGCCTTCCAGGGAAATAAGTATTGATAAAGTAGCTGAATTCCACTTGTCATTGACTCTGTGACATGGAGAAGCACATGACTTGTCCAAGGTGAGGAGGCAGCAGGTAGCCTTCTTAAATTTGTATCCTAGATGCTTTACCTGCCTCAGACTATTTCTGACCCATCAACCCAGGGTCACCCAAGGTCATGCAACTAGACGAGGGCCAAACCAGGAATCTAACCTGCCACCATGCCACTATACTGCCAGTCCCATAGGTGATCATATACTTACCAGTGTGTGCCTGGCACCTCATTACTTCAGTCGATATTCATCCTGTCTGGATGAGGCAGGGACTATTATGAGCCACATTTTATAGATGAGGAAAATGAGGTACAGAATGATTGAGTTGCTTAACCACTCAGAATCACACAGCCAATGGCTAGAAGACTCTGGCTTCTCCAACAGCCAGGAGGCTATGGGTCGGGGAGAGGTCTTCAGTTTCACAGCTTGAGGTCTGCTAAGCCCTGTTGCATCCCCAGTGCATTGCCAAAGGCACTAGGAACTCCTGGCCCATGCCCAAGTAGAACTCAGCGTCTGACAGGATGGGGTGTTAGGCAAGCATGTGGGTGATCAAGAGGCAGTGTGAAGCAACAGGGGAAAGGCTGCCTCTGGGAACTTGGGGGTGGTGGGACAAAGGAATTGGACTAGATTCTCAGCTTTGAGTTTGCAGCTGTTTGGCTTGGAAATAGCACCCGTAGTTCTTTCCTTCCCAGGCGGCACAATTGCTGGCATGAATGGAGGTGACTGCCCCGCTCAGTTTCTCAAAGCTTGGGGAAGTAGGGACAGGCGCTTAGCAGAGCCACCAGAGCCTTCACACCAAATGACAGCAGCAGCCAGCTGTGAGCACCCCTGTGGTGCTCACCTGGTGGCTGCTTCAGCCTTGTTTACTGTAGCTTTTATTGAATCTGACTAGTCTAGAAATAATTGCACTAATATTATTGACATTAATAGTATGGCAGGATGTATTTATGTTGCGCTTCTTCCTCAAGTAACACTTAGCCTCACCGCTGCTCTTGTGTAGAGTGGCGGGAGCAGGTAGAGCCGCTCTGAGCAGGAGAAGCCTGGCCTAGGCACCGCCGCTTATCTGGATGGCAGCGACTTTAGCACCATAGACTCTGAGCCAGATCAGAAACCCAGTGGCCTCGGGTGGGAGATGGAAGCCTCAGTGGGGTTGGGAAGGTGGGCTTCCCTAGAGAGATCCAGGAATCTGGGATCTGGTGAAGTGGGAATAGATGGTCCCAGCCTCCATCCTCTTCTCTCTGCACTCACTGCTCCAGGAAGCCAGCCCTCCCAACACCAGAACTTACGGGACCACTCTGCTCTACTGTGCAGTGCGCCCCGATGGGGGTGCTAGGGGGCTCGTCCACCCCCCAGCACTTAGCCCTCTGTTCTGCTCCTCCTAGCTCCTGGCTTGTGGCCAGGAAGGAGGCAGCATGTCTCAGGGGCTCTCCTGTTGGTGTACAATGTCGCACGACTTGCAAATGCAGGTGTGTGTATGTGTTTTATTTCAGAGGTACAAGAAAACCTTGATTCTCAAAATTTAGACTTATAATTCACTGGGTTCATTTTACTATCCACTTGGGACCTAGCTACAAAAGGCTTCCTGCTACCTTTTTTTTATTCTAAAGAGTGCATAAAATGTATACATTCAGTTTAAGGAATAATAATAAACTCAACTACCCATATATTCACACTGAGCTTGAGAAATAGAGCGTTACCAGTCCCTAAGAAGTCCCCTGTGGATTTGTTCCCCATTGCATCCCCCTGCCTCTACCAGAGCTAACTGCTAGCCTGAGTTTCACACTATTCATTTTCTTCTTTTTTTATGAAGTTTTACCAGACGTGTAGGGTATTCCTAAATAATACATTATTTAGCTCCACCTGAGTTTTGAACTTTATAGTATAATGGAGTCATACTGTGCATTTTCTTCTGTGTCTTGCTTTCTTTGCTCAACAATATATTTGTTGGATTCATCCGTTTTTAATAGGAGTAGTTGTGGTTCATTCATTTTTACTTCTAAATAGTATTCGGTTCTATGAATATACCACAATTTATTTGTCTGGTCTAACGCTGGTGGAAATTTGGAATTCGGGCCGTTAGGAATGTTGCTGTAAATATTGATTTATATAACTCCCCGTTTGCTATGCTAAGTACAGAGCTCAGAGTAGCAGCTTTGACATCAAATGAGAATTTCAGGATCCTCTTCCAGGGCTACTGAATGTGCACTTTAACTATATGCACATAAAAGCCTGAGAAGCATCACTCTGTTCCCTTAGTTTTATAACTGGAAATATCTTATAATCAGCTGGGTACATTTTGGTTCCCAAGATGGTTCTACCAATGGTCCCTCCATCCCAGAAGGGGAGGAAAGCTCCTCTTGGTCCACACTAGCATCATCTCTTGCTATTAAAACTTCCCCATCTGGCGAGAGTGAGACAGAATTTCCTTTTTTGTTCTCTGCTTATCAACATGTACAGGCTGAGGCCAGCATAAGTGTCCTGGGAGCCCTGCAAAGAGTTGCTACCACGAGCCATGACATTTCCCATGTTCATGGGCCATCACACCTTTTTTCATTGCAGAAAAGCCCCGTTGATGTTTTTGTTTATTTTTCTATGGGGTCAATTATTTTTTTCTGATTGATCATAGGGTACATCTGGGGCATGCAGTGTGTTCTGTCCTCCATCTCGCTTTCCCAGAGCCAGAGTTCCAGCCTTGTGGGTAGCCAGGTTGGGATCAGGTGACTGGGTTTCAGCTCAGGAATGGCAGATGTGTTCATCAGTGGGGACCACGCTAATAGATGAGGTGGTTGAAAAAACAGAAGTGTGTTTTCTTACAGCTCTGGAAGCTGCGAGCCCAATGCCAAGGGCTGGCTCCTTCTGGGTCCTCCCTCTTTGGCTTGAGGACAGCTACCCTCCCTTGTCTTCAGGTGGCCACTGCACTGTGCACACACATGTGAGGCTCCTGATCTGCCCTCTCATCAAGATGCCGGTTAATTGAAACCAGGACCCGCCCTCTGACCTCAGCTGGGCTTACCTATGTCTTCACAGCTTCCAGCTTCCATTTTCAAGGTAGCCTCATCCAGAGACCCTGGGGTTGAGACTTCAGCCTATGAATGTAGCAGGGACTCAAGCCACTCAAGAACTAGAGCTAATCACTTTTATAGTTGGGCATTGAAATCAGCCCACCAAATGTTTTAAGTCTTTCTTGCCCTTTCGTGTCAATTCTGGAAGCCATGTATTCTAAGGGGTCTAGGGAAGGGAAGCGCACTGGATCCCTGTATTACAGCATGGAGCCGAGGGGCCGACACTGCCACATGCCGTGATGTGGGAGAGAGCCAAGCCTTGGCTGCTTGGACCGCTGAGATTTGGGGATTTGTTGTTGCAAGATGATCTAGTCTATCCGGACTAATGCCATTTTTGCACGAGATGAGCCTAACTTTTGTGTATATGCCGGTACTGTCTTAGACTGACTTTTTTTTTTTTCTGTATTTTTTAGGGAAAGATCTTCAGGGTATTCAGGGTCTCACTACTAGATTGGACTCATAGTGATCCACCTGTTCACAGTCTCCCAAGAGCTGGGATTATAGGCATGCCACCACACTCAGTATTAATTGCCATCTCAGTGTGCCCCAGGGACTAGGCCTGCATGGCAAGTCTGGGGATTGAATGCTCAGCCCCTGAGTCTGCTTGCAAGTGCTTTAATCGGCTGAGCTATTTGGCCGGCCCTAGACTGACTTTGGAATTCAGATTATGGTAGTCATTAAAGAGAGCCTGGGCAGGCTCCTTTTTTTATTATCTAGAAGTTTAGTTCCTAAAACATGTGGTAGAAATTGCTTATAAATCACTTGCTCCTAGGATTTTCTCCCTGGAAGATGTTAGACTAATAATTCAATTTCTTTAAAGGTCATTAGACTCTCCAACTTTTTCCCTACCTCCTTGATAAGTTGTATTTTTCTAGAACGTATCCATTTTGTCTAAGTTTTATGATTTACCCCTAAGTTTTCTATAACCTCTTTCTGTCTGTTTAATCCCAGTAACTTTTGCACTTTTATCCATTTTTGGTTCTGAATATTGTTCAACATTGTGTCCCCTACCACATCTTTATTTTGCTCTGATTAATCTTGCAAAGAATGATATTTTTAAAGTCTTCAAAGAACTTTAGGCTTGGCAATTTCTTTCTAGTATACTCTATATCTTTAGCTTTACTTGTAACTTTAATATTTTCATTTTTCTGTTTTCATTAGGTTTATTGTACTCGTCTTTCAACTTTTTCAATAGGGTGCATGCCATTAATGTTGAGTCTTTCTTGAACTCTAATATGAGCAACTAAAAGTATAAATTTTCTTCTTTTTTTGTGTATGTATTTTTGAGGGAAGGGTCTACAGGGTGTTCAGGGTCTTGGTACTAGATTGGACTTGTAGTGATCTGCCTGTTTACAGCCTCCCAAGAGCTGGGATTACAGATATGCGCCACCACATCCAGTCTTAATTGGCCTCTCAGCTCACCCCAGGTTGTGGGTGGGGTGGTGCAGAGCTGGCACAGAAAGCCCTGAGACCAAACCCGTGGCTTCTGCACGGGCTGGCAGGTGCTTTAATCTGCTCGGCTATTTGGCCAGTGCTTATAAATTGTCTTCTGAATGCTACATTATTTGCACTCCCATGATTGTTAAGTGGAATAATTTTTTATTCCATGAAAAATTAGTTTTTAATAAGAGTTATTCATATTTCTATTTTTTAATTTTCATAATAATTCCCACTTTAAACCGTTGACATCTAGGTAGGTCTTTTAAAATGTCCAGATATGTGGATGTTCCACAGATATATTTTTATTATTAAATTTCTTACTCAAATGCACCAGACCCAGAATTTGTTGAGGCCAGTTTTGTGGACTAACGCTTAATCAATTTTTAAAATTACTTCCTTTATGTTGTTAAATAAATGTGTGTCATCCTATTGTGGGGAAGAATTTTCTTCATCTGACCGTGATGACTTTTTTGTTTATTCTGTTCAAATTGTCTGTATTTCTGGTAAAGTTTAGCCTGCATGAGCAATAAGCCAAGCAGATCTCTTACTGACCTTGAAAAATTTCCTATTTCTCTTTGTAGGCTTGTCAATTTTTATTTTACATATTTTGAGCTTCGCTTTTGGTACATGAAAGTTTAGAGTTCTTATATTTTCTTG
>PVKN010030260.1:0-12779 GCA_004027915.1 Capromys pilorides
CTTCTACTATGCTGGCAGCTGTCTTTATGAGAGTCTCACCTGACTGCTGAGTGGTGGATTTAGGTGGTTCTGTTGTTGGTTCCAGGAAAAAGGAAATTATTTGAACTGCAGTTTCGTGATCCTGTCCTCCAAAGAATATTTTGAGAGGCATTTTAGAATGCAGAAGGCACTGAAATCACCAGAGGTGGTCTTCAGGAAAAGGGAGAGGGTCACCAGACAGGAGATAAGGCAGAGAGGAGATGTACTGATGGGACTCCTCTGATGGCAATCGCCATACTAATTGCTAATGCTTGTAGCTATTTGCACAGTATTAAAGGCTTTCCATGTACCATGTTTGCAGTCTTCAAACCAACTGTTTAAGACAGGCCCAGTTACTTTCTGATTAAAACAGATGCAAAGCGAATGTCATCTGTCTAAGGTTACATAGCTCATGGGAGGTAGAGCCAAAATATTTTTAAACTAAAGCCTGTTTCCTCACTGAGTAACAGGAAGTCCTACCTCTGAGGAGGAGTGGCAGAGAACACGGGCCACCCTCCAGGGACTTCTTTCGAGGGATTCCTGCATTCATCCTCCTCGTAGCTAGAGGGAGCGTATGGAGCCTTGGATTCTTCATTTGCCTCCAGGCAACCGTGTCTGAACCAGTGGTCCCCAAAACAAAGGCTGTCCTAGCCTTGCACAAGGGCCCTGCCACCCCTGGAAACAATTTCAGGGCCTCGAGACGGTGTCCTCGAAGGCAGGGGAGAGGCCCCTGACCACAGCTCACCCTCGGTTTCCCACACAAGGTAGAGGAAGCGGAAGAGCCACTCCCAAGACCTAGAAAGACTGGCTCTTGGCTTGCATCCTGCAGGAGTCTTCTTTTGCTATTTTTTTGTAGATTCTTCTTTATTTAATTTTTGGATACAGTTGCCTGTTACGGTTAGATCAGAAGGATTACAACGGGAACAATGTTGAAGGTATCTAAGACAGCAGTGATAAAAATGGAGTTCAAATGTGGCAGTATTGTCTTAATAAATTATGTGTCCCTCCCTCCTTTCTTCTGGGGGAGCTTTCTGTGGTTTGCTAGGACTTGAGACATCTGCATGTCACTACTTGCTTTAGCAATGAAGACAGAGTACCTTCATTTCCTGGTCTGTAAATTTGGAAAACTAGCACCATTGTTCCGGTGGGCGCTTGCCACAGTGCGTGGTGCTTTGCTGTCGGTCGGCCCTGCTCCTGGTGATCGGGGCTGTCTCTACACTTCCAGTCTCTAGCATCTGCCCTTTGCATGCAACTCAGGTGCACCAGGAGGAAGCAGGAGAGACTGCTGTAACCGGGCTTCCTTCTGTCGGTGGAGCGGCAGAAAACATGTTTCAGCACTCACCCATGAACTTAGCTCTCCCTCATATGTGGCCAGCAGTGCCTTCCAGGAGCTCCCAGTCTAACCGCACAGGCAAGTGGCAGAGGGAGGGTGCTGCCCCGTCGCAGCCAATCCACCGTTGAAGTACAGAGAACGAGAGCAACTTGGGAAGCAGTGGAAAGGGAGTGAAGCTGGGGTTGGGTCCTCTGGGATGATGAGGAAGCCGCCAGCCAGAGAAAAATGTCCAGGTCCAAGGAAGAGCAGGAACAAAGGGCAGAAAGTCCCCGGGCTGGCGGCTTGCAGAGACGCTGTCGCCCTGAAAATAGCAACCTTCCTGTTCACAGAGCCTAGGCCTGGGCGGTGTCAGTCTCCTGAGCAGGTGCAACCTGCAGCTAAATAAAGAACTGGTAATAATAACAGTGTTCCTGCATTAGCCTTGGATCGCACCTTCACGCTCGTGCAGCATTCTTACTCACATTTTCTAATAAAAAGCATGGCAGGGAGTCAGCAGAGAGGAGATGCTGCTCTCTCTCACCTCGGAGAAGGTGAGCCAGGCAGGCAGGGCTGCAGAGGCTGGTGCATGTGGGAGGGTGGGAGGCACCTGGCTCACACAGGGGACGGGGGGGCCCCCCTCAGCCTCCTCTCTCGGACAGCCTGGCTCTGAGGGCTGACCAGAAGCAGAGAGCACACAGCATGCATTACAGAGAGCAGAGGGCCAGGCAGCTGCGGCTGGTACCCTCAAACCAGGGCCCTGGGCTAAACCTCTGCTTGCTGGATCTGTGCAGAGCGTCACACTAATTACACAGTAGTGCAAGGGGGAGAGGACTGTCAGATGTACCCTACCTTCCACAGGTACCAGGGCTCATTTTTCTCAGTGTTTTCCCTGTGGTTCGCCCTGTTTGCCTGGCCATGGCAACACTCTCTGCTGTGACTCTTCCTCCGCCATGACCCTTCCTGTGACTAGGATAGAATCCGAGACCAGATGTAGGGTCTTGGGGTCACCACAGGACATGAGCCAGGGTCTCCTGCAGGAGCAGCAAATCCCTGTATGTCCCTCCTACCCAGTGTAGAGTCAGCAGAGTGGAAGCATGTCTCCACATAGCTGACTGTGTTGGCGGCTCTGTCTTTGTAGCTGGTGACCACGGGTGACCCATGAGTACCAGCTTCCCATCCATGGGAAAGGTGCTCTGTGGAGATTTTTTGACTTTTTCTTTCTTTGACAGGGGACAGGATTACTCGTGGCAGTTCGTTTGACAGACTGTTGAATGCTGTGTGTTGTGTGTCACGATAGAGGTACACCCTCGGGGTGGTAGCAGGAGGAGGAAGAGAAGTGGAGTCCTCGTGGAGGATGATTTCTCATTAGGGATTAGCCATGAAAGGGCAAGAAAAGCAAAGTGGGCTAAGCCACATTTGGTCCACGTTTAGGGGACTTGCATGACTTCTTGCACACCCAGAATGCCAAGTGCTAAGAAAAGCATCATGTGTGGCTTTTCCCTGACCCTTCCCAGGCCTCATAATTTCTAAATTATTGCTGAATGTCATCCTAGAGTCCAGGTTTTATTTTTTTTCTACACAAATCCATTTAGAGCCTCATGGGGTTAACTGTTGATATGCTAAGAAGAGCACTGGCTTGGGAGGAGGAAGATGCAGGGGCCCCTTGTCTTCTGCATGACCTTAAGCGGCTCTTTAACTCCTCATCTATAAAATGAAGACTCCTGCATGCATTCACCAAACATCTCCAAAGTAGACCCCGGGTACCAGTGGCGATGGCGGGTTATAAAGATAAAGCAGGGAACAGAACAGCCACAGTTTCTGTCCTCCTGAAGTGAATAGGAAGATCAGTGGAGATAATTTGTCCCTTAATCCTTTAGGGACAGCTCTAAGGACAAGTCTAGATAAGACGTATTTGCTTTGAAAAGCATACGATGCTATGAAAGTTAAGAAGCTCATTCCCTAATCTCTGTCTGGGCTGAGCGTGGCTGAGAGCTGGGGCTCCTGGTGCCCAACCCAGGCACACAGGAGGTTTATGGGCTGCTTCTGTCAGCTGCCGCACAAACAAGGGTGCAGGGGGCGGCCGAGAAAAGAAGTGCGGATCTGGAGTGTGTGCGCATCGTACATTTAGGGATCAAGTGCTGCTTGCGGAAGGGTCTGCGGGATCCCACCCCCGGGGCATGGGGAAGCCGGAGATAGCACTGAAAGGCAGTGTTTCCAAGACCACAAGGCCCTGAGGGAGCGAATGCCGCCCTCTGCTCTTCCATCTGGGGTGCCCTCCGAGTGCCAGGTTCACATCCCTGAGAGCCGGTGGAGACTCAGCCTGCACTGCCAATCCTGTTGGCGGGTTGGCCTCCCAGACTGGAGGCAGTGGCTGCAGAGCGCTCCTGTCCCGGGGTTCAGGAGGAGCCCATGCACTTTGTATCCTAGGTAACGCCGATGCTGTGCAAGACATTTAGCAGGGTGCACTGGGAATCATTTTCCTTTAAGTATAGAGTCTTTTCCAACCCCGGCACCACCCTCAGTCAGGTCTTGGAAGGGGCCCTAGAGGTCACCTGCCCTTCCAGCTCGGCCCCTCATTGTATAAATGAAGAAAGAAAAGAAGGCGGAGGGGAACTGACTTCTCATGGTCCCCCGGCTCCTTAAAGCTGAGTCGAGAGGGGAATCCAGATTTCTTTATTAATTTTTATTTTTTGTTTTTTGTTATCACCAGGTACGTTTGATATCAAGGGTCAGATTGGCTTCCCTTAAGGTGATTCACAAGGGGAAGAGAACACAGAGGTAGAGAGGGCGCCATAATGTTTGAAGCATTATTGTCCCCAGCCTTAGGGTCACACACTGTAGCTTTGCACGGGCTTCCTGCTACTCATCCCGCTCCCTAACAGTTATGGAGCATCCCATGGGCGGCACACTGGATTAGCTCTGTATGGAATTCATGCAGTTCTCAGCAACTCTGCAAGGCAGCTGTGCACATTATCCTCAATTTATAGGGTAATGGAGGTGCAAAGTGGTTGTTATGGTTTATGTTTGGATGAATCCCGCCCCCTGACCCCCAATCCTCATGAGCTCAGACATCAGGCTTTTGCAAAGTGATCAGATTATGGTGACTCACTGTCAGGAGGAGGTGAGAGGCATGCCTGGTGGCAAGAGGCAGGTCACTGTGAGCGTGACCTGGAAGAGCACGCTGCTCCCCTCCCCCTCTCCTCTTTCCCATCCCCCACCCCTTATGTCCACCATGCCACAGCCACCCTTTCCATTGCCATGCCCTCTGCCAAGCCTCCCTGCCCTGGAGCCACCAACTATGGCCTGAAATCTTTACCACCTGAGAGCCAAAATTGATGTGTTCTCCTTTAAGTCAGGTCCTGCGTGCCAGCGATGAACAAGTGAACACTCAGAGTTTGGTACCAAGAGTGCCGTCACTGCCATGAGGCTGAGGAGCCTTTGCAACTGTGTTGGGGGAAGAATTAGGAAAGGTTTGGGGAACCCAGATAGGAAAACAGGCCCAGAATGCTGTAACTGAAGTTGGATGGGAGATCGTAGCCAGAACTCAGAAGGCCAGAATGCTGACAGAAGCTTACGTGATAAAGAACATTTTTTTCCACATGAAGCTTTCCTGGACACAGAGATTAATGACAGCTGGCTAATGAATATGGTAAAGGTTGAAAAAGATGTGGTGTTTTTATACAATGGAATATTACTCAGCTATAAAGAATAATAAACTAGAAGACTTCATATATAAGTGGATGTATCTTGAATATACACTCATAAGTGAAATAAACCAGACTTACATGTGTAAATATCATATAATCTCCCTAGTGTAAGAACCCAAAAGAAGAAATAAAAAATGGAGAAGTATAGCACAGCTGAATGGAAATCAGGGACTTAAAGGTTAAACGGTGAAGGAAACTTCAAGGTAGCCCAATGTTGGGGTTGTGGCATGCATACCATTAGGGGGTTGTAACCAGTTCTATACTGAAAAGAAGAAGTGAAAAAACCCATGTTGAGAGCCAAAATCTGAGAGACAAAGCACTTACAGGGAAGGATCAGAGGAGAAATTTGTTGCTGAAAAGATTGTCATTAAAAAGAAGCCAAGCAGCTTGAATAGGAGTAACAGGAAAGTGCTTTGAGAGCACAAGAAGAAAGAGTGAGGCCCCACCTTTCTTGAGCTCAGGATTACAAAAGTGAAAGACTGCTTTGAGAGGAGAGCTCCACGGCGCTGTGTTCCAAAGCAGTACCCACCTAGGGGATCTGTTCCCCAGGATGTGGTTCATAGCACTCAACCCTCCGAGCACTCCAAGGCCTCTGCAGACATGATGCAAGAGAGATGGACTTACAGCCCTAAAGAGTACACAAGGGGTAATGCCAGGGAGGCGTCCATCCAGGTCTCAGAGGAAGACGTGTGAGGCCCGGCACTGCGCCCTGTGAGGGCGGTGCAGGAAGCTCTAACGGCAAAGCTGAAAAGGCGGTGGGAAGCCAGAAAGCAGGAGAAGCCGGGAGCGAGTGTCCAGGGAAAGCCCTGGGAGCTGTGACCCCTGGCAGTGCTGTGGGGTTTGTCCTCACAGGCCCTTCAGGGCTCCCACCTTGCCACACTGTGCCCCGGGCACTGGAGATGAAGACGTAAGGTTCCGTGTTCGCGCTGCTGAGTTTCACTCTTGCCTTGACCACACTGAGTTCTGTCTCTCATTCCTTCTCTTTGTAAGAGGACTGTTGATTCTGCCCACCGTATGTGGGCAGTGTTAGACTTCTTTATGGTATTTACAGGGGCTGATAGCTACGACCTTGCTTTGCGTCTTTGAACTTGAACTTTTTAGCAATGGTGAGGCTGTTAGAACTCAGGCCACTCTTAGAGATGGGCTGAATGCATTTGCCATAAAGAGATGTATTTAAATCTTTCAGGGGTATAGGTAGAATGTTATGGTTTATAATTTGATGTTCCCTCCCCCAAACTCTCATGAGCTCAGAGCTGGGGCTCTTGAAAGTTACTTGGGTTATGGGGAGTGCAGCTGACCTGCCTCCGAGAGACCAGTCAGGTTAGAAGCAGACTGCTGTGGGCGTGGTGCAGAAGAGCCTCCTCACTTTCTTGTTCACTCTCTGCCTTTCTGGTCTCTACCATCAGCACCTTTTCCTCAGTGAGGCCACCTTGCCTTGGAGCCAGCTCAGCATGGACTGAAACCTCTGCCAACTGGGAGCCAGTGCAGACCTCTTCTCCTTTAAATTGTGGGCGTTAGGGACTGCATCCCACTGATGGGAAGGTGACCAAGACAGAGGTCAACTGGCTTATCCGGGGACCAATAGCTGCTTGGTAGCAAGGCTGCTACTCCTACCCCGACTGTCAAGCCCCAGAACCCATGTCCTTTATGCCAGTTTGGGAGAAGAACTAGGCTTTGCTCATGTGCTCTTGCATTCTGATGATCTGGTAAAATCGGCAAGGGGGATTCTGGGACAGATCTGTCTAATGTCTCATTTTGCCTCTGTGCGCTCAGTCCTATGAGGTGCTCAGTCTCCAGATGCAAGGCCCAGACACAAACGTGGGCCTCCCAGAGCTGGGCTGGGCAGAAACACCTCCAGACCTCACTCCTCAGTTTTAGTCCAGAACTTCCAGGCTGAAGCTGTCTCGCCAAGGCCTTCACTTCTCTTCATAGAACAAAATCCATGAAAGAAAAAAAAACAACTTCCTTTGAGATAATCAGGAACTCACAGGCAGTCGAAACACTAGTCTAGATCCCTGTGTCTCCTTCACCCAGATAATGCATTTTTAAAAACAAGCCAGAAGTGCCTTATGAAATACTGATCGTGGCCATGCTTCACATTCTTCTGGATGGTCAGTCCTGTTCCACTGCGGACAAGCGGCTGTAGCTCATTCTCTGATACAGAAGGTAGAGATAAAGGTTGTTCTTTAGGCCACTGAAAACCAAAGGACTTGGCCCAGGAACTCTTGTCCTTTAAAAGTTTTCTTAAAAAAGAAAAATAAAAATAAAGGAACAAAACAAAACCACTCTCCTTTTGTTCAGTTCTTAGAGTTTTAACCCTCTGCATTCTTTGGAACAACTGTCTTAGAGGGTGGCATCCCCCTCGAACCTCTGGAAGGCGATTTCAGAGCATCCAGGGGAAGACGTGAGGCCCTTCACACAGAGTAGGTTTGTGCTGCTGTTGTCAAGGAGGAGGCCATCCATCACTCAGCTCTGCTGTGACATCTGAGTTGCCTGCTGGCTTCCCCAGTCTTGGTGCCCAGGTCCCTTCATTCATCTGCTTGTTCTCCACCATGGTCCCACAGGAAGGTTGGCCACAGCATCACCTTGGTGTTTCCTTGCCTGGCTCTTAGTTGTGGTCTTTGAAAGCCCAGAAAGGCACCACGATGATGCTGAAAGCGACAGCTGCAGGGTGGCTGCAACTGCGGGAACAGAACAAATGGGCATTTCTTCTGTCATCCTGGCCCAGAGAGCAGCACCAGGCATAGGCCCAGGGCCTGTTATCCTGAACAGAATGTCACCAGCAGGCCATATGGCAGCCCCGGCAGGTCATCTGGTGGAAGATGCCTGTGTTCCAAAAGCAGGAGGGAGGCACTGCGTCCAGGGCAGCCCTGGGAGCCTGCAGCCCTTCCTGTGCCTGGAAGTCTTTGCATCCCAGAAACCCCGGGGAGCAGCCCTGTGGGACCAGGGGCCACATCCCCTGAGGAAAAAACAGGAGAGGAGACTCCTATCTCTCTCCACATGAGTTATGCTTGAAAACTCTTCAGTCCTCCCTGAAAGAAGGTGAGGCCATGGAACGCTGCTGCCCCAACAATCCGCTAGTCTTGCTTGGCTATAAAAGATCCTGGTGCTTCCTACTTTTACAAACCAGGGGCTCTGCTTGATCTCTCAGAAAGATAATTTATGTTGTCCACTTCCTGCATAGCGGTTAGGTTCTGCTTAGCTAGGAGACACATCTTCTCATTTGGTTCTTTGGCTAGTTCTTCTGCAATGAGGATTACTGCCTCCCCCTGGGAGGACCACAAATTTAAGCCCAGCTGGGACAATGGGACGAGACCTTGTCTCAAAGAAACAACAAGGACTAGGGGTATATGTGGCTCCACCCCAGATTCCATCTTCAGTACGACAAAATACAAGACTGAGATTATTTCTAGAACAGCAGAGTTTTAGATATGTTGTGCTATCTGATAGAGTTAGTGCAGACAGACAGATAGACAGACAGACAGACAGACAGACAGAACCTCCCAGGCAAGTACCGTCTACAGTGGCGCCCCCCACACAGAGCAAGTCTGATCAGAGGTCAGATTCTGTGATCCTTGATCAGATGTGCTTATCACTTGGCAGAGACAAGTTAGATCTTGTGTCCTGTCCCTTCCTGCCTAATCCTTTTTTGGTTCAATTCCTCTCTGAATTATTAATACGTGTCCAGAAGCATTAGGGATTCAGACTTCAGCGGGTGTTTACTTTAAAAAAACACCCAGGTCGCAGTGAGAACTTTGCCTAAGAGCTGCTTTAATTTTCACAGAATTTAAGGGGCCAGCTTTCTCGTGCACATCAAATACAATTACAATAAGCAACATCGATCCAACTCTTAAGAAGACATTGATTTTTAAAGCAAGGCATTAATAATGAGCACAACAGGGTTCCGTACCTGATCACCTGCCCTTTCCTCCCTCAGCACCTACTGCCACTTTCCTTCCTTTCTTTCCTCTCCAGTCAGAATCAAGTCCTAAAATAAAAGATCTAATAAATGTTTGTATGCTGATTTCAGGCTAAAGTTATGCTTTAGCACAACTTACGTTACAGCAGGTAAAAGGAGGCCCTCCACCAAAGGAAAAAAATTCCCCTTGTAAAGTCTCGGGCATAAGCCAGCTCTCGGGTAGGCTGAGTTTAGACTGCATTTGTCGGCTGGATCAGGAGGAGCCACATAGGCTTGTTGTCTGCCAGGCCCATTTGCCCTGCTCTCCTCCCCCAGGAGCAGCTCTGCTTTCTTCCCCTTGTCCTGGGGAAGCTTAAAAAGGAGTGGAAAATTCAGCTGGGGAGAAAGCCTCCGCAGCTGCCCAGGCTGCTGTTGTGCTGCACACCTTCCCAGGGCCAGAGAGCTGCGGAGCGGAGATGAGCAGGTGTGAAAGAGGCGTCCGAAGCCCGCTCCGGGCAAACTCCTGGTTTTGCTTCACTGAAACTTGTGACCTAGGATTTGGTGCAAATTGTGTACCAAAGCCACATGCGACTGATAACCCGCTTAGACCAGGGACCATGCTGGTGGGGCATGCACAGCTACTCAATATGTCATGGCTCTCTCTCGTGGGTGTTTCTCTGTCTCCAACCTTGAAATATTTGCTGCTAGATTCCCAGGTGCCAGGCCCTGTGCCTGGCACTATGGATAGAGGCCATCCTGCCCACCAGAAGCCCCATCTCTCAGTGATACTGTGTGAAAACAGCTGTTGATTAAATATTATTTTCACTTCAAATAGGAGAAGTATGGTCATAGGTAACATTTCTACAAAATGCATTCTGTAAGAGTGGTGCTTACATGGTGCCAGGGCCCAGTTTGCCACCATAAAAGAAGGGCTCCATGCAGCTCGGGCAGAGGGATTTGGGGTCTTGATAGGAGGCAGAGGGGAGAAGGTGGCGAAGCACTGTGCTAGTGGGGGGCAACTTCCGGGCCAGGAAGAATGATGTGTGCAGAAGACGACACCTTGGGGTCAAGGTGGGGGACAGTCAGCCCATGGTGAGACCGGAGCTGCCAAGACTCAGACTGCAAAGCTTGGAGAGGAGTTCAGACTTTATGTATAGGCCTTGTGGGGGGCACAGAGGCAAAGGGATGTGGCACCGCTGGTGCTTTGGCAAGATTCTGCCGTCTTTGTGGAAAATTAACTAGAAGTCTAAGAGAGCAGAAACCAGCTACAAGTGGATTCTAGAACAGGACCGCGGTAGAATCCAATGCACCCAGCAGAGGGAACACTGGAGATAAATCAATTAAAGAGGTCTCCCAGACTTCAGACTTCAGGGACCAAGTAGGATGTGAATAATATCAGTAACAATATTGGGATTTTAGCAGGTACGAGGCATTGGGCTGCATGGCTTAGACATGTGATCACATTGAATGTTTGTACAATGTTAATGCTGTCATTTTAATTTTAGGCAAGAAAACTCAAGACTTAGAGAAGCTGAGCAATATGTCACCATTACAGGACAAGTTAGTGGTGCTGCCTGGATGTGAACCCAGCACTGACCCATGGTCCAGGGCAGAAATGGCAAAGCGGGTCTCTGATTCACCCTCCACACAGCTGCAGCCCTGCAGGCACGTCAGAGTAGAGAGACTCAGCACCCCGAGGGCTGGATCAGGGACTCTTCCCCACTGACACCAGGAGGTCGGGGTTCACAGGCTTGGCCCAGCTAGCTGAGGGCTTGGCCTGAGTTCTTTAATCTATATAACAAATATGGAGGGAAT
Organism: Capromys pilorides; assembly: GCA_004027915.1. Classification (NCBI taxonomy): domain Eukaryota; kingdom Metazoa; phylum Chordata; class Mammalia; order Rodentia; family Capromyidae; genus Capromys; species Capromys pilorides. The sequence goes on from PVKN010030260.1 coordinate 10,751, forward strand.
GCTCTAAAAATGTAGGAACATTTTTGTCCTCAGGAGTCTGGGATCTCCTCCTGAGGGCCAGAGGAAAGGTTCCTCCCTCCCCCACCTCCTGGGGGGACATCATCCTGGCGTGACCCCACCGCCGCTGCACACACAAGCTTCTCATGTCGCCCTTCGCATGAAGCTTCCCCCTGAGGCTGGGGCAGATCGGTCACTGTCTCTGCTGACCCGGCTTCTCTGATGAGAGAACTGAGTCTGCTGCCTCCATATTCTCTCTCTGTATCGTATTTTGAACCTCACCTTTTATCCTCGCTGCCCGTCGTGGACTTGTGCTCTGGAGGGAATCTAGGAGAAGAAGCTGAGACCAAGTGTTTTAAATTGAGTTTCAGACCTGTTACATTTCAGTTGCACCTGGTAGAGAGTCGGGTCCCTGGATGTGGAGCTGAAGACTGTGGTCTGCCCTGGACCTGTGTAACTTGCAGTCACGTAATTGGTTGTGGTGGAGAAGGTCGGTGTAAAGTCAAGAGGAACTCCAGAGGCCCAGGGCTAAACCACAAGAGCCACATGTTAGGGCAGGCATGCTCAGCTGCATGGGAGGAGGCTGTGGCAAAGGGACGTGGCCAGCAGGCAGTGAGGGCAGAAATCAACCAGGCCGAGGTGTGGTTCAAAATGTAACGTAGAGAGAGAAAACCAGCCAGGAGAGAGGGTGACAGCTCCTTCCCAGCCTCAGGGGGAAGCTTCGTGCAAAGGATGGCAGGAGAAGCTTGTGTGTGCAGGGGCAGTGGGGTTACCCCAAGAGGTGGCGGCAGTGGAAACCTTTCCTCTTGGCCCTCAGGAGGAGATCCCAGACTCCTAAGCACAAAAATGTTCCCACACTTTTAGAGTATTTCCTCTTATTCACTTATTACATATGTTAAAGAACTCGGGCCAAGCCCTTAGCCAGCTGGGCCAAGCTCAGAACTCCGACCTCCTTCCTGGTCTCAGTGGGGGAAGAGTTCCCGATCCTGCCCTCGGGGCGCTGAGTCTCTCAGACTCTGACGTGCCTGCAGGGCTGCAGCTGTGTGGAGGGTGAGTCAGAGACCAGCTCTGTCATTTCCTCCCTGGGCCATGGGGCAAAGTTGCTGGAGATTAATTACCAAGCATCTTTCACAGAGCAGGGCTGGCTGCCCTTTCCCCTATCTGGGCACCCGAGTTCCCAGGAGGAGGAAGGGTCTCAGAGTCAAGGGATTTCAGCCACCTCTTCGTGGTCCGGGAAGGGAGGAGAAGGTGCTAGCTTGTTCCTGGCACCTGGTCCCCAAGCCTGTGTGCAGCAGAGAGAGAGGATAGGGATGGGGTGGGCTGGAAGAAGAGATTCTCCCAGTGTGGAACACCTTACCAGTCAGGCCCACTTCCTGCACCAGTGACAAGCTGCTGCCCACACTGGTCAGAGGGGCCCAGAGGACCCTGTCCCAACTCTTCTTCCTGCTCCTCTTGAGCCTGTCCATACCTAGGGATGGCTCATAGCCCAGTTTCTCACCGTGAATAGAATGCGAAGAGTGACGCCAGGCCTTGGTGCTGGGGATCCAGCGCGGTGACAGCTGCTTGCCTGGCCTGCATGAGGCCTTGGCACTGGAAAGGAAGAATCCAGGCAGGAAAGGAGAGACAGGAAGGAAGAGGAAGAGGAGGGAGGAGGCAGGCCAGCTTTCCTTAAGGCTCCATGCATGTTATCTCTCTATACTCCAAAGATTATGCCGGCAGCACGCTTGTTATGATTCTGATGAAGTCCTGACCCTGACCGCATGTGGAAGTCCAGAGTCTTATGTAGAATAAGGCCCACTGCTTGCGATCCAGACTAGCGAGTTTTCTGTAGGCCCAGATCTCCCTTCTGTAACTGGCCTGCAGCTTCAGTCTTCTGTGTCTTATAGGCTCCAAGGAATTACAGTCTCCCTGCTCTTGCCGCTCCCTCTGCGTTGAGTCATGTGGAGGTGGTGGGGAGTAGATCACTACTCACTGCCTCTTGAGGACCCCTGGAATTCCATGGGCTCCAGAGCAAATGTCTTTCTAGGCTTCG
>PVKN010030261.1:0-12775 GCA_004027915.1 Capromys pilorides
AGAGAGAGAGTCATGTAGTTCACTGCAAAGTCCTGGCATAGAAAGGAATAAAAATTACTAAATCCCAAGATTGTAATCAGAAAATGTATAGAAATGTTAAAAATTATGTATAAAGAGCTACAAAAAAAAAGACCAAGTAAATATTCAAAAAGAGAAAAATGGTTAAAGTTATAGTAAATCCTCACAAGTCACAAGAAAAGGTGTTTTCCCAAGCATATGAAAGCTCAGATTATGTTGTATGGGGAGATGGTTACATAGTCATCTGACACTGTATTTTTCAGAATATACGTATGTACATGTACAAAAAAGGAAAAAAATGTTAAGTCATCTGCATGGACGGTAAGGTTATGTATTTTCATGTGTGCCTTTTTTTGTGATTTCAAATTCTATGTAGTAAATTTTACTATATGAAAACTGTCAGGCCTGGTGGCACTCACCCATAATCTTAGCACTCTGGGACACTGAGGCAAGAGGACTACATATTCAATCACAACCTGAATAACATAGCAAGACCCTGGCTCAAAATTTAAAATGTAAAAAAGACTGGCCCAAGATTCAATCCACAGTACCATCACATAATGTACTCTAAATAAACCCACTATATTACATTATATAAAAGCTACTTTAGGGCCAGCAAGATAGCTCAGCAGACTAAGTGCCTGCTTTGGCAAGCTCAAGGACCAGGGTTCATTCGAATGCCATTCCAGCCCCGCCCCAGGGAGTTCTGAGCTGGTGACCAAGTGCAGCCATGGTGGCGCATGCCTGGGGAGGCTGAGAACAGAAGAATCATTACGAGTCCGAGCTGCATAGTGAGACCCTGTACCAAACACATAAAATGAAAACAAAAAGTAAAAATAAAAGTTTTTCTTGTTAAATAAACACAGAGGCTAACAAAATAACCTGAATATATAAATCTGTGGTTGATTAAAGAGCCTGCTAGACAGACAGGACCCGGCTCCCATCACCTCCCCCCAGTGCCTTACCAGCCGCACCCCACCCCCCCGACACACACACACTGAGACTGAGAATGAGACTGGGTGTGGTGGTGCACACCTGTAATCCCAGAGCTTGGGAGGCTGAAAACAGGAGAACCCCTACGAGTCCAATCAGTAACAAGATCCTGTAGACCCTGTATTAAATACATTAAAAAAAAAAAAACCTGTGGTTGAACCACATTTATGGCTAGATAGGCACATGTTTTAACCAATTCCAAAAAATATTTTCTATACAAAGAGATTAAACAATCTTTCTTGCAAACGTCTGAACAGAAATGCCACATATGGTGGTGCACACCTGTAATTCCAGTACTCAGGAAGCTGAGGCAGGAAATTGGCCATGAGTTTGAGGCTAGCCTGGAAAACATGAATTTAAGGCCATTCAGATGACAATCCTACGGAAAAGATAGGCGGGCAGACTGTACCTCATTAACTCAGATCTAAAGCAGACACATTAAAATTTTTTAATTTGCCAGATAATTTTTTAATGAGAATTATAAAAGACCAAAAACATTTTTTGAAAACTGCCTGTTTTTAAACAAATGATTTTTAATTACAAATATTGTGTATGATGATGCTTTCTTTTGCAAAGCCAATAAATACAAGAACAAATTTTAAACATGTGATTTGTCCAAGATATTTGAAAAGAAAAATAAAGAGCCTGGTTTTTCAGTATTTAGATAACTCAGAATTTATTCCCTAATCTTTCAAAAAGTAAGCCTGAAGGTATCACACAAATGAAAACAGTGATAGAATGAGAGCGAGACTATCTTGAGCTGTTTTAAGTAGCTTTTGATAATTCTTCCCAGGGTCCCTTTCAGGGAATCCCGTCTTCACAAACAGCCTAATGTAAAAACTTTCTAATGAACAGATTAATGACGAAAGAATGTACTGAACACAAACTTTACCATAAACAATTATGCATATCAAAAGACACTAACTTTAAAAAGGTACAAAAAAAGTGAGGAAAACCCTGAATTACAGAAAAGAAAGTCATTTATTTAATGAAAAACTAGAATTAATAAAAATTAGCAAATACACTCACACACTGGGGGTGGGGATGTGGGGATGGGACACGGGACAGAACCACAGCAGCACTATGTGTTGACTCACAAAGGGGAGAATTGGTGGCCCAGGACCACCCAATGGCTTTCAGTTAAAGGAAAAAACAAACGCGCGCCAAAAACAAAACAAAAAAAGAACCCAAAAATCTTCAGCAATACAATCAATCTACAACAAACACAAAATTCAGTATTATTTTACAATGCTTCCTTTCTTAATACAAAAGAGCCCATCCTGGGTGTATATATATATATATACTTTTTCAGTGGTTTACTGTTGACTTATTTTTAAATATATTAGTGTTACTACATGCAACTGTTTCCTGTATTTAAAGCCTTTCTTTTATTTACCTTCATATGTCTAGCTTCCACCTACCAGACAGGCTGATGGGTGCCTCATTCTCTGTGAAACTGAATGCAACAGTTTTAAACACTGGCCCAAAAATATTTGACTGCCTTTTCAACACATGGAAATAGTTACATTGATGCCTAAATTGCCATTTTCTGCGAATAGCTGTGCAATGCTGGTGTCAAAGACTAGGCAGTCACTATTCATAATGGCTGTTGCAATTCCCTCATGAATAGATCGAGGAGTCGCTTCCCAAGTCAATCGCCGCCTATGACCATTTAGCTCAAGTCGGTAAGCAAAATTTTCAGCTTGCTTGCGTGTTCCTATCAGCTGTACAATTGCAAAGAACTGCTGGTGACCATCATACTTCTCCTGCTTCTCCAAGACCAACATGAAGTGAAAGCCAAAACAGGACTGCATCATCACCCAGTCAACAGCTCCAGGAAGGTTAATGTCTGTCGCGAGGAAAACGATGTCCTCCCCTTGCAGAGTGGTAATGGACTTGTGCTGGTGCATCAGGTGAGGCATGACAGCGTCCAGAGAGCCTTGCCACTTACAGGAAGCACCAGGGCATGGGCAGGAGTACGGCCTGAACTCACACAGCTCCTCATGGTCTGCTTTCTCTGTGTGTGGCAAAGTTATTTCACACCCAGAAGAGGCATATTTACAAGGGAAAAGTACTGAATTGGCCACTTTCTCCATAGCCAAGTTGCGAATGGATCCCAACGGGCCCCGGCAAGTTGGACAACATGTGAGCTTTGGACGACAGTTGCTACAGACAAGATGGCCACTCTGACACTGAAGAATAGGTGGTAACACATAATCAAAACAGACGGGACACTCAAAAAGACTCGCCAAGTCATTGTTGGATGCAGTTGTGCCGGTCAATGCAGGCACCCTCTGGGATGGTGGACACTTGGAGGTACCAGTAGGTAATGCTGTAGCAGTCTGACGGCTCATTTCTGTAATAGAAAGTTTTTGAAAAATTAAGGCAGCAGAAGAAATATAATTACAACTATAAAAATCAGACAAAAATATCAATTATACTAAAAATGCATTTTGTAATTAGGTGTTATCCATTGGTTAAACCTGTTTTTCAAACTGTCCCAGATCATATTTAAAGTCTGCCCCTTCAAAAGTACTATCATCTTTGGATAAACTACACACGAGAAATGTAAAATAGAGACACTGTATAAGTACTGTAAACACAATCAGATCTGTCTATTCTCCCTCTCTGAGAGTCTCTAACTCTATTTCTTTCCTGTTCTCAGTCAGCTGCTTGCTGACAGCTTCAAGGAGTTACAGGTCCTAGGTAGTTCATATGCCAAAGTACCACATCCTGGCTGCTGGTAAGGAGCATCTTCAGTAGGCATACACTTTGAGAATGGAGTACAAGGAATCACAGGGAAAGAACCTGCCAGGGCGACCCATAAGTTGGTAATCTACTGTTTAAAGAAAAAACCTCACTCTACATAAGGGAAAAGAAGGAATTAGAAGCTAGAAGAATAAGGATAAAACCACCACATACATACATATAGAGGATAGGCAACAGAGAAGAATTCCCTGCAAACCTGAGGTTCCCCAGTGCTGCTGAAACAATCATCAAATAGATAAACAGCATCACTTATCAGATAAATGTTTCTTAGGAGAAAGAATCTTCAAGAAACTGGTGAGAATGAATCAAACAGAAACAACACAAGCACTTTCCCCACCCCCAAGAATCTATCTCTGCAGGTAAAAAAGATAATAAGATGATGGCCTGCTGATGGCCTAAGAAGGCATCCCCAGCCCTATTTCTGCAAAAGTGAAGCCTCAAACTTAAAGTTCACTCTCAATTACTATCACTATTCTGTTGCAAAGAATTTAATGTTTAATAAAGAAGCGAAGTAAGTACAATCTGGGTTTCAGATTACTCAAGTGGCCACCAACAGAAACTGTAAATGGGAGGTTGGAGGGGTTACACATTCCTTTGCCACTAAAGAATATTCTACAGTTCCCAAAAGAGAAGTGTAACAGTTATTTAGCTGTGTGAGGCAATAGGGATCAAATCCACATACATCCCTGAAGTATAAACTAAATTCATCATTATGTGGCTTACGCAGGTTTAGAAATACAAAATCAACTGGCATCATCTGAAGCTGTGTGTAATCCAGGGAATCCTGACAAAAGGCCCATGGAAGGCCTCCTATAATCCCATTTCCCTCCCAGTAAATCCTTTGTGTATAACATTATTCATCCATTTTATGTTACCTGTAAGACAACGCTATGCCTATTTCAGGCATACAGCACAAAAACTGGAAAATGATTCTATGGACACAAAATTGTCTAAATATCCAATGCCTTTCAAATTACTAAACCAAAATAGTATTCACATCAAAGGGCAGAACACTAGGTTTATATTTTAACATAAAATAGAGATAAAACATAGTTAACCAACTTCTTGGCCTAGCAAAACAGGCCTAACATTTATCAACAATTCTTGTCTGTACTGTATCTTTTATCTGTACAACTTCCAGTGAGAGAGCACACTGTAATTCCTGCTGGAAGTATGAACAAGTGTAGCCAGTATTTCTTGTGAATGAAGGCGTTACAGGATATCAAATGCCAAAACCTTATGGAGCTGAGTTCCAAAGGCGGAACCCAGCTCCACGCTGAACCGGAAAAGCACGGCAGGCCTTGCAGGAGGAACTTACAGCACAGCCCTGTAGAAGTCACAGCCTGAGAGAAATCTGATTTACTGAGTGTAGCAGCACACATGAAACCTCACCATCAACCTCAAAAGCAGAAGCACCCAGTTAGGCTGAAGCCATTCCCCACAGCAGACGCCAGGGTTTGCTGCTTTCAATTCTGTCTTTAGTCAGGTCTTTCCAATCAGTACCTTTTCTCTTCCTTGTCCTAGTCGTGGGTAGACACGTGAGCAAGACTTCCTTCCAGGAGTACAGAGCGGACTCGGCAGGCTTTCCCGGCATGAGAAGTCAAGCAGCTCATGGTGTCCCCGCAGCAGACAATCTACACCACAGGCCCCTCCTGGCCAGCTCCGGTGCTTAAGTAGTTTCCAGATCTGTATGAAAGGCCAGGCTCCTTTCATCCGCTCCCACCCCAGAATCACCGCCTCACTACAGACGCAGAGAAAAGGCCTTCAACCTCAGCGGGCGACCGCACCTCCTTGAGCTTAAATTCGTCAGCGTCTCCAAAACTGGGAGCCATAGCTAAGCTAGCTAGCCTCGTCAGCCGAAAAAGTTGTCCTGCCCAGCTCCTGCCAACCGGGGGCAGCCAGGTGCCCCAAGCGATCTTTAGCTGGCTCGGATCAGACCCGACAGCGCCCTACCAAGCGGCCAAAGTCAGAGAATACGTCTGCCACTCCAGCCAATTGCTTGTCCTGAACTGCCGCGCCCAAGGCAGGGCCACCACCGGGGCGGGGCCAGAGAGGGGCAGGGCTACAACCAACACTCCACCCACCCACAGTGGTGTGCCCTACGTAAATTTAAGCGGAGCCTCGGCTCAATAGGTCGATTTCTTACCGTTTCGATCTATATCCTACACAGGGCTCTTGCTCGCATAGATTACACTTTCCAAATTAATGCGTGAACTCCTACCTTTTCATGGTGTAAAACATTCCACCTAGTTTCATCCTACAACCACAGTACCACCTCCTCCTCCCTCCTCCTCCCTCCCTCTCCCACCTCCACTTCTTCCCCTACTGGCAGCCTTTTTAAAACTCCCTCGTGCGAAAAAAATGCTTATTAGAAAACACACTTAGGACACAAAAACTCGTATTTCAACCTCCAAACTAGATTGTATTCTTTTCCCATTGTGGGAAAGCCACCTTAAATGGCCTACTTAACGCAGAGCAGCTTGTTTTGTTTTAAACAAGCATAACCCTTGCCCCATAAAGTCCTATGGGCCTCAGCTTTTCGATGCGTCAGCGGGGCGCATTCAGAATCTAACCTGTCATTACCCCTGTTCAGGAGGCAGCTTCAAACAGCAGCAAGGAGTGGTGGCAAGGAGTGGTCGTGAGGAACACGGGCCAGCTGCTGCAGATTATCAACTTTTGAGACCAAACTGCAACTCTCATCACTTTCCCACCAATTAATACTATGCACAGTCACCTCAAGTTAATTTTAATATTAGGCTATTCAAAATACCTGTGGAAATGGAAAACACTGCCGCGTAAATGTAAAATCACCATCGCCCTATTTTTTAAATGTGAATCCAATTTAGATAAGCCTTGGGCACAGACTTCAAATACTGCAGGCAGAGAAACTCGCCCAAACGTATAAAACCAGTACAGGAGATGGCCAATTATTCACAAGTCAGAGTTCACTGTTAGAACCCGCAAGACTATAAGAAGTCTTTCAGCACCATCAGAAAACCACGAATCCATACACTAATTCCACAACAAATCAAAACAGTAAAAACAGAAGGCTTCTGAAGATACACAGGCTCCATCATTTGGTCAGGTGCAAAACTTAGATTTTTCAAGTCTCAAATGGCTTGTCTAGATAGAAATTTACTTAATTCAGGTATAACTCCAGAATAACTTAAGTATTAGGGGCTGGAGAGATAGCTCCATGGCACAAGTGCCTGCCTGGTAAGTGCAAGGTTGTGAGTTTGAACCCCAGTCCCGCCAAGAAAAAAAAAAGAATATCTTAAGTATTTACTTAAACCCTGAGTTAACTGCCCCATGCCACCAGTTAGAGATCTAAAACTACTGGGCTTTGAATACACTCTCAAAGATGCCTGAAGCTAATAAAAGTGACTCAACATGTCTGCCAGGGATCAACCACCAACTCATCTTTTAGCACAATAAATCTTAACTCCCAATGTGCAAACATTTATTTGCATTGGCTTTAGAAAGAGGTAAAAATTTCACAAAAATCACTTTCACTAAAACAAGTCTACAAAATCCAAAATTATCTACCCTGCAGCTCAGACCTAGTTTGGTATAGTTTAACAAAACATTTCAGAATCAGCATTCATTCATTCATTCATTCATCTATCTATCTATTTCTGAGACAGGGTCTCGCTGTGTAGTTCAGGCTAGCCTCGAATTCACCATTTAGCCCAGGATGGCCTGAAACTTGTGGCACTCCTCCTACCTCAGTCTGCTGAATGCTGGGATTACAGCTGTGTACCACTGGCTATATTGGTAATTTCAGACTATTCAACTATTGCTTTGTAACTGTAGCATCCTTACAGTAGAGAAAGATAAATGAACTTTGATTCTCAATTCCGTGTGGTCATATTTGTTGCTTCTTATAAAATACCTATAAAATAAAAGTTTTAAATGGGAAATACAGTCAGATATGGAAAAAGAATTAGATTTTTGCAAGGAAAGTTACAAACAACATATGGGGGCAAATCAGGAAGACAAGGCAGGACAGGAAAAAGGAAAGGGGATAAAGAAAAAAAGACCAAGAAATTGTTATGTGTGACAGGATGCTCATGATTTTGAGCTCCATTTCCAAGAGACAAAAAGAAAAGTCACTATAAGCTAGGGGCTGAGATGTAGCTCAGTGGTATAGCATGGGCTTATGGTACATGCAAGGCCCCAGGTTCAAGCTCCTGTATTCCCCCCTCCCCCATAAAAAGAAAAAACTCATTAGTGTGATCTGTGAAAACAGAAAAAAAATTTTTTTGTATTTCCATTTACTAAAAAAGAAAAGATGCAAATATTGCAACCCCTCCTTTACTTCCCCAAAATTAATTTTAGAAATTACAAAATATGTAAAACTAAAGTTACAGGGCATTCAGTATTAAAAGTACGTGCCTAACATGTGGCAAGAACCTGAATTTAGAGCCCGCCAGACTACTCAAGGGACTGAAGTGCCTGCTTAGCACTTTCTTTCTTTCTTTTTTTCTTTTTTTTCTTTTTTTTCTTTTGTGGTACCGGGGATTAAACTCAGGACCCTGTGCTTGCCAGGCAAGCATTCATTCTACTGAGCTATCTCCCTGGCCCCCTTAAAGTACCTGCTTAGGCAGAGCACAGTGGCTGAGTTTTGATCCCAGCATGCTGTGACAGCCCTGCCCCTGGGGCACACTGAGATAGTGATTGACACTGGGTGTGGTGGCACATGCCTGTAATCCCAGCACTTGGGAGGCTGAAAACAGGAGGATCACCATGAGTCTGACCTACATAGTGAAACCCTGTAGACCCTGTACTAAATACATTTTTTAAAAAATTTTTTTTTGATGGGGAGAAGTATCAATAAAACTACAACTATCAATAAAAAAAAAAATTACACTTAGCTGAGTGACACTTTAACCAGGTAACAAAGGCTGGACTGACAACCCAGTCAGTGTCTACAGGGAAGCTGCTGTTGAGAAAGCCTCCACACAGTTGAAGCAAAGTGCCCCCAAGCAGTACAGTAGGGGAAAACAGGGTTTTTTGTGCCATACAAGCAACGTAAAATAACTATATAAATAACAACAACAAATCAAATGGTAAGGAAGTAGCAAAAGTAATGCCACAGTCCCAACCCAGGCAATATAGGGGTGACTGATGCCACAAAAGCAACCATGAGGATACGACTGAGTCAGAAGTCATGCTGAAGAAGCTGAATGAAGCAGTGGAGAACTGGCTAGAAGACCAGAAAGCGCAGGGATGCTCTTTGCTTGCTCCAGTTCTTCAAATGGGGCTATACAGTATGCCTGGGCTCTGTAAGCAAGGATGACTAAAATCACCTGAAAAACAGCAATGTGATCAAGTTCTTAGGAGGGTGAAGGAGGATTTTCAATTTTCAAAACTCAGAGGGACTAGACTATGCTAGAAGAGCAACTTCTTCCACAGTAAGAACAGCAAAGACAATGTCTAGCTTAGGCTAAGAATTCTGGTCAGAGTTTTCCATTTTCTCTGTAAAGGAGAAATGCATCTGCAAGGTGGGCAGCAGCAATGAAAAGAAAATACTATAGGTTTAAGGTATCATTCTATCACTACGAGTTCAATCTAGTAGTGAGACCTTGAACACCCTATAGACCCTTCCCTAAAATACAAAAAAATAAATAAAGGGATCCTTCTAAACACTAAGCCCTGTCAATTATTTGTTTTATAAATTGGTTGAGACAATCAACAGGACAGGATCAAATGTAAATTATTTTAAATCCCCAAAGACACCAATCACTGCCTTCAAGTCAAAAGAAAAATAATTCACCATTAATCTACTACATTCACCAACCTCAGTACATATTAGTATTACAAAATCTCAAAATGGTTCAACATAAGGGGCAGTATAAAGAGCTGGCAACCCTCAGTCTCTCATACACTGCTGGCACAAACGCAAAGCGACACAATCACACTGTCACCAAGGCAGGGAGTTCCACCAGTTAGCAATGCTTTTACATTCTACTTCTATTTTACTCGCTACTCTCCTTACTTTTAGTACACACTGAACGTACACCAAGAGTGAGAATACTAACATTCCTCCAAAATGATTAAAGCCCTTTTACATGCCAATAATTCCCCCTTACCCACAAGTGATGCGTTCTTACATTCTAGAAACCAGAAAATCCCTGAAACTGTGGATACTAGCCAATCTTACATATAACTATGTTTTCTATACATATGTGAGTACAATTAAATTTAATTTATAATTTAGACATAGTACCATAACTGTTTCTTTACTTATTAAGATCTTTCACCAGCTCTCGCTGCACACACCTGTAATCCTGGCCTCTAGTAAGAGCAAGACAATCCCAAATTCTAGCCCAGACTGGGCAACTTTGCAAGACCCTGCCTCAAAAAGTACTGTGGGTACAGTGGACTAAGCACTTGCTTTGGCAAGCCATGGTTCAATCCCCAGATCCTGCATGCCACACTAGCCCTGTCCCCGGGGCAAAACTAAACCTGTAACCAAGTCCGGGCATGGTGACTCACACCAGTAATCCCAGCACTAAGAAAGATCACTACAAATCCCAGCTGTGTAGTGAGACCCTGTACCAAATACATTTAAAAAGAAAAAGAAAAGGAAAAGAAGGGGGGCCAGGGAGACAGCTCAGTAGAATAAGCACTTGTCTGGCAAGTGCAAGATCCTGAGTTCAATCCCTGGTACCGCAAAAAAAAAAGAAATGAAAAGAAAAAGTACTGTGGACATAGTTCAGCATAAAGCCTCTGGATTCAATCCCCGTACCCCTGAAGAAAGTTTTACTTTATGCCTTTTGAGTTATCTGACCTGCTATAAGTTATATTCTTGTACTTTGGAGTGACTATTAAGTTACAAAAAGGTTACTAGGACACAGTGCTGTAATAATAGGGCAATCTATCTGATCACATGCATCTGATAACTGAGTTGGCTACTGACTAATGGGCAGGTAACACATGTACAAGGTACATAAGAGACAAGGATGACTCAGGACCCAAGCTATGGCAGGTAATTTTTCATCAGGCACTACTTAAAATTTATGAATTATTTCTAAAAATTTCCATTTAATATTTTAGACCACAGCTGACAAGTAACTATAACTACACAAGTTAAAACAAGACAGAACTACTATAAATAAAATTTTCCCCTTCCTACCTGCCAGGATAAAGGTTGTGACATTTCCTAGTACAACTGTAATACCTCGAAAAAATTTTCAGAGTATCTAAACTCTTGAGTGGTTACTCAAGGTTAGTAATCTTCTAGTCACCACCTCTCCCCTAGAACTAAGAATTCTTCTATTTAGTAAAACAGATGAAAAACCCACTACCACTTTCATTCTGTTTTTAGGTCATCTTCCTCCCAGCTGGCAGAATGCTTGTAGAACTCTTATCTCTGGAAAAATTTGTCATTAGATCATCAAGATATATACATTACACTTCTCTGACGCATAATGGTCAACTTGCAACAAACACCCAGCTGAACTCAATCAGTGTGGTTCTAGACGTGGAACCACCTAAGCGCTGTTGTCAACAGCATAAAAGGAGAACTGAAGAAAACAATGTGCTGTTGATCCTTCTGGAGAAGCTTGTTATACTGGTTTTCTTGATATGAAATCTTCAGCAGACTTGGGTTCTTGTGGTCACTGGGGATGGTTACACTTCTGTTCAGGAAAGCTCTGGTCCTTCACTTGAAGCTCCTGGCTCCAGTGCAGGTCCCTCAGACTGATGACATAAATCCTTCAACCCACTAGCACAGACTTTCTAGCTTGCACCACTGGCCTCTGGGCCTTCCCAGGGCATATCCTTGATACAAACTTGAATGAGACATTGTCATGGGCTCTAGGTATCCAACTGGACTCATGGGGGACACTGCTGTGGGAGCCAAGTCCTCAGCTGGATCTTTTACATCTCTATTGCATAGACAGATCTCTTGTGTTCTTCTGCATTTAACTTTTTGGGTGAATATGATCAAAATAATCCTATAAAATTTATCATATTAAATCTATTCCCTTGCAAACCCTGACTACAACAGCAGCCATAAATCTGAAATGCTTTGATTTAATGGCTTATAAAGAGAAATCTGCCATTATTCTGATGGGTTTTCCTTTAAATGTGATCTGTTTCTTTTCTCTAGCAGCTTTTATTTTTTTAAAATCTTATTTGTTTGTTTGTTTCTTTATTTATTTTGTGGCTGGCTCAGCCTGCCCTGGTGGTGGGGCTGGCACAGCATGTGGTGCCGGGGATCGAACTGCAGTCCCTGCAGTTGCCTGAGCTTTCCTAAGCAGGCGCTTTAGACCACTGAACCATCTCGCCGGCCCTTCTAGCAGCTTTTAGTATGTTATTCTTCTGCTGGATTTCTGGGATCTTGACTATTATATGTCTTGATGTGTTTTTAGTCAGGTTGATGTTATTTGGCATTCTGTATGCTTCAGTTACCTGAATATCCAATTGTTTTCTCATATTTGGGAAGTTTTCTGCTATCACTTCTGCCCATATTCTTTTTATATCATTTGTATTGATTCCTTCTTTCTCATTGATTCCTATTAATCTCACGTTGTTGATTCTTGCATCATCTTGCAGGTGTTGAATTATTTTTTCCTGCATCCTGGTTGCTTTTAAGAGATCCTTTCTTACCTTTTCACTAGCTGCTACTGTGTCTTCAAGAACTGAAATTCTATCTTCACTTTTGTTCATATGGTTTTGCCAGCTTGTGACTGAGATTTTATTTTCTTGTATATCTCTTTGAAACTGTTTCATGCGATCTATTTCTTTCTTATATTGTTCAGTCAGGGAATCCATCATTTTTCTATTCTCCTCTAATTTTTTATCAATGTCTTCTTTAATATTACTTAAGTCTTTCATTATAGTTATCCTTTCTCTCTCTAGTTCAGAGATTATTTCTGCTCTGCTCTCCTCTTTACCTTTCTGCATTTGTTCCCCTACTCTAGATGCTATTAATTTAGACATGTCTTTTTTTTCTTCAGGGGTTATTTCTGTTCTGCTTTGCTGTATA
>PVKN010030262.1:0-12770 GCA_004027915.1 Capromys pilorides
AGAGAAGAGAAGAGAAGAGAAGAGAAGAGAAGAGAAGAGAAGAGAAGAGAAGAGAAGAGAAGAGAAGAGAAGAGAAGAGGAGGAGGAGAAAGTGTGTAGGTGAGCCAAAGCTTTGGGAGGGGGTCATTTGCAACCAGCAGCCTGCAGCATCCTTCTGAGCAAATAATGGATTTGGAATTCAAAGATCACGAAGGTTCTTTATTGCTGAAGGGGGAAAGGTCCGAATATTGCTTAGCAAATTACCATCTGCTAGGGGCACCATTATGCCTTGACACAACCATTGGTCAGCAAATTGGTCACATTATTGGTTAGTAAATTTGAAGCTGCAGAATTATTTATTGGCAAATTAGAGATGGCAGAATTATTGGTTGGCGAGGCCAGAATTGCAGCGATTGGTTAGCAAATTAGAGATGCCTGTTTTGGTCTGTGAATAAATCACGGCTGGTCAGGGTATTGGAGCCCAAATTAGAGGTGGCCGAGTTATTTATGGCCAAGCCGGGGAAGCAGAAAGTGCCTTTGCCAGGCAAAGTGGGGAGCAGCCCTCCACGTGTGGGGCCGCTCCATGAGAATGCCTTCTGGTTGGCACTTTTCAAAGGAGAAGCTCTTGTTTTGCAAGCACTAGTGCTGAAGCAGCATGAGCTGGGTTCTGGTTCTACACCGTCTAGCACCCAGCTCCACTCCTTGTTTCTAACAAGAGGTTACAAGGCATCCAGGGCACTTGGATAAGTCAGTGCAGCAGATTCAGGGAGCATAGCCAGAAAAGATTCAAGCAGAGCCCTGGCTGGCAAGGAAGCTAAGACTGATTCAGAAACCTGTCCTGCTGACAAGACTTGATTGCCCTCTGGTTCAACCCAGGATGGGGAGATAGAGGACCTGTAACATCCCTGGCTCAGGACCCCAAGGTCGGGCTGGCCTGATAGCTCAGCAGACTAAAGCACCTGCTTTGGCAGAGCACAGCAGCTGAGGTCCGATTCCCTGCGTGCCGTGCCAGTCCTGCCTCCCAGGCATGCTGCAAAGGTGATTGAGGCTGGGGGTGGTAGTGTACACCTGTAATCCTGGCACTTTGGGAGGCTGAAAACAGGAGAATGATTCTGAGTCCAATCTGCATAGTGAGACCCTGTAGACCCTTTATCCCCTGTCCTAAATACATTTTTTAAAAAGTTAGAAAAAAAAGAACCCAAGGTCAAGTCTCCCTGCTCTGGGACGTTGGCCACACTTTTGTTCTCCAGGAAGTCCACCTCTGCCCATGCCTTGAGTGGCTTCCACTTGAGCTTTTCCTGTCATTCATGCATAGCTTTCAAGTTTTCACCACTCTTCTGCCAGAGGAAAAGCTTCCTGAGGGCAGCTCCCACTTCTGCTTTACTCACGGAGTCTAAGGCTCAGCTAATGTAGGTACCCATGATGGGTGGGTGAACAGATGGGTAAGGAGATGAACGAGTGGCTGGATGAGCCGATACACCCGTGGTGCACAGATGCTTGGATAGCAGGATGCAGGAGCGCTGCTGAGGTTCTGCACAGAAAACCAGGAATTTCAAAATGGACATGGTGAGCTTCAGTGTTTTTCAGTTAAAAGGGATCTGAAGCCCTGTAACCCGCACTATTCTCTTCCCTAGGCCAGAATTTTAAATATATATATATATAAAATCAGAAGTTATCATTGCTGCCCTTCACATTACTGGAGTAAGGGAAGGTCAGCCAAGGTCTTTCAGGAACTTCAAGGGCAGCGAATCCCACCCATCCTGAGTCTGAAATAACAAGGTCTGGGGAGAAGGCAGGAAGAACCCCAGAGTCAGAGGAGAGCACAGCGTCTGGGAATCCCAGCCTCCTCGCCTCTCTGAAGTCCTCAGCAAGACCTGAGCCTCATTGCCTTTGTGAGGATGGGCTGGATTTTAAAGTAACTTTGAGGCATGTGTGTCCACTCACCTGATACCTGTTCCCAGCTCTGCCTGGAAAGCCTCGGGGTGCGAAGCCTTCTCTTCACTGTAGGAGCTCACTGAAGTGCAGAGGCCAAGAGGGATGTGTTCAGGTCTCCTGGGCTCTGCCTCCACCCGCCGTCCTCTAGTCATTATGGCTGCCTTCTCATTCCCTTGCCCAGCCTTTGGTGCAAATATATGGAGAACACAGGTTTATTTAGCCCACGGTTCTAGGGTTGGGAAGTTCAAGAGGATGGTGCCAGCTTGTGCTTGGCCTCTGGTGAGGGCTTCACACTGCATCAGAACATGGCAGGGCATGCAAGTGCAAGGACAGCAAAAGCAATGTGCTCCCCTTCGCCAGTTCTCACGTGCTCACTCTGCTCTTTGTGTCTGTTCACCACATACAGTACAATTGCTCACTCTCTCTCTCTCTCTCCCTCCCTCCCTCCCTCTCCCTCTCTCTCCTTCTCCCTCTCTCTCCCTCCCCCTCCCTCTCTCCCTTCCTTCCTTCCTCCCTCCCTCCATCTCTGTCTCTCTCTCCCTCCCTCCATCCCTCCCTTCCCCTCTCCTTCTCCTTTCTGTTTCCTTCTGTCACTCTTTCTCTTCTGGCAAGAGTCTGTTCTGAGTCAGCAGCCCTGGGTCAGCACAAGCTCTGCATCTTTCCAATGATGATTTACTTAAAAGATAATAGAATTCATTCTATTAGCACAACAGCAAGCCCTCCATTTTGTACTTTTTAGCCTTTCAGAGTTACCTGACTGTCTTCACTCTCCAGCAAGGTAGGCTTGGGTGTCACCCAGGGCTGGTTATTCTGTGTGCCCTCATCCCAGGGGCTCTGATCTCTGCTGGGAGTCTGGCCCTGGCAGGCTGTGTGGTCCCTGCTTGGTGGCTTCTGGGCAGGTTTGGCAGTTAGGAGGTACCAGAGGGAGAAAAGAAAGTGGGGAGAGAGAGAAGTTCAATGTTTTTTCCTCCTTCCTCTATAGTTCTTTAAATTTTTCCCTTTTATTGTTACTACCTACTACTTTTAAAGAATACTGAGTTTCAATGCATGTATTTTGATTACAACTTTTCCTTTTATTCTCTTTCTTTATACTCCCACTCTTTCTTATTTCCTCTCTCTTGTCTAATAATAGTTTTCCTTCTGCTTCTATGTCACCTGTTTCAGGACCCACCTCTTAGGGAAAACACACAATGTTTGTCCTGAGTCTGTCTCATTTTACTCAACATAATAATCTCGTTTGATCCACTTTCCTGTGAGTAATATAATTTTGTTCTTTATGGCTGAATAATACTCCATTGTATATATATATTCCACATTTTCTTTATTCAGTCCTCTGTCTCATAGGCTAGTTTTATATCTTGGCTAATGAAATTATGCTGCCTTCAATGGAGGAATGCATGCAGTCCTGCAGTATGTAGAATCTTACTCCTTAAGGTACAGGCCAAGGGGCAGGGTGGCTGAATCAAATGGCAGCTCTATTCACCCAAGCCTACCTTGCTGGAGAATGAACAGAGATGCCGTTTGATTTGGCCACCCTGCCCCTTGGTATCCTAAATCTATTGAGACAAGATTTCACTGCACAATCAGACTGGTCTTAAACTCACTCTATATCCCAGGCTGTCTTCAAACCTTGAACTTGTAGCGATCCCGCTGCCTCAGATTGCTGAGTGCTGGAATTACGGGAGGGTACCAGTACATGTGACTGTGTTTTTAATTTTTCAAGAAAACTCCTAATTTACATTTCCACCAGCTGTATAGAAGTGTTTCTTTTCCCCACATCCTCAGTAGCATTCCCCCACATCCTCAATTGTTTTTGTGGAGGTTGTTGTTATTTTCTTGATGATAGCCATTCTGATTGGGCTGAAAAAATATTGCTTAGATTTGAATTTTCCTAATGGTTAAAGATATTGAAAAGTTTTCACATACTTATCAGCCACTTATACTTGTTCAGCTCATCTGTCCATTCATTGATTGAACTACTTGATTTTTTAGTATTAAATTTTTAGTTGTATTCTAGATATTAACCCTCTTCTGGAAGAGTAACTGGCGATGATATTTGTCTGATTCTAAGGCTATTAGAACAAAATGAATGAATTCATCAAAGTAGAAGGATTTAAAATCAACTTTAAAAATCAATAGTTTTTTCATACACCAATAATGGACTACTTGAGAAAAAAATCAGGAAAACAGTTACATTTACAACAGCTTTCAAAAAATTCTTAAGGATCAATCTACCAAGGGGTAGAAAAATCTCTGCAATGAAAATTTCTCAACACTCAAGAAAGACACCCAAGAGACTAACAGAGGGAAAGACTTCCCATGTCCAAAGATCAGAACAATTAATATTGTTAAAATGATGGTGCTGCCAAAAGCATTCGACAGATTCAGTGAAGTCTTCATCAAAATATCAATAGCATTCTTCACTAAACTAAGAAAACAATCCTACAATTCATATGGAAACACACAAGAAAATAGTCAAAGCAGGAGCAAGGCTGGAGGCATCTTAATGTCGGATTTCACATTATCCTACAGAGCCATAGCAACAGAATCAACATGGTACCTGCATGAAAATAGACACATAGACCAATGGAACAGAGGAAAGGGCCTGGAAACAAACCCATGTAGCCATGGAAATCTGACTCTGAACAAATGGGCCAAAAATATGCATTGAAAGAAAGACAGTCACTTTGACAAACAGTGCTAGGAACACTGGATATCTACATGTAGAAGAAGAGGGGATGAAGAGAAAGAACTGAGATCTTCATGTAGAGGCAATGACTCTGCGCAACAAATGTAATCATTATGTAATGCAAACATGAACAAATAAAAATTGGAAAAATACATATTTGAAATAGACTAAAGATCTACTTGAAACTTTGAAATCCTTGAAGCCAATAGCACAGGAAATAAGGGCAAGAGACCACAAATGGGAGCACCTCCATTCTTGCTGTGTCTCTGCCAGAGCCTGTGTGTTTCACAGTAAAAACTCCTAACCAGTGTCCCCTTGGACAATTCCTGATCTCACTCTAGATCTCAGCTCAAGATGCACTATTTTTTCTCTTTACCCTTTAGCCCTGAAGGGATAATAAGATAATGTATAAGGGGGAGTGGAGGGCAACTCTGTGCACCCCTTTAAACCTGTGGATACTTCTGTTAGTAACATTTTGGTTAAAGTTTGCTTATTTGAACCAGTTGCTGAGAGGATATATTAGTCAATTTTCTACTGTTTTAACAAAATATCCAGAATTGGATACTTTATAAAGAAAAGAGTTTACTTTAGCTTACAATTTGAACCCGAAAGCCAAGATTGGGCTAATGCACTGATTTGGCCCCTGGTGAGTTAGCTGAGTCATATCATAGCAGAGGGCATCATGGGGGAAGAACACGCACAAGAGAGATCACAGGATGATGCTAAAAATCGCAGGGCTACTGGCATCCTCAGAAAACTATGTTAATACATTTGGAGATAACGTCATCCAATAGCCTAATGAGGTCCCATAATATTTCGCCTCTTAAAGATCTTACCATCTGTTAATATTGAGGACCAATCTCCCAATATTGCCTTCCCCTGGGAGCCAACTCACATCTAAATCATCTGAAACAGATGTTGCTAATCTGGCTCCTTCCTCCCACTGCTCAGCTTTGATAGAAGTTCCCAGGGCAGGCACCTCTGAGAATTCCGTCTACTTTCCAGCTTCCTCCATACCCAATCACCACCTGCAGCATCTCACCTGCGCCTTGGTCTTAGATCACAGCCACTCATCCCATGACTCCAGCTCGGGCCTTCCCTCCTCTGAAAGACCAGGAGTAACAGTCCTAAGGCTTAGATGAGAGCATGTGTGTTAATATCTGTGCTATAGAAGGCATCCAGTCAATGGGAGGCAGTTTTTCCTGCCAGACCAGAGAAGATGCTGGCTTAACTTGAGCATACTCCTACATGAAATGTTTTCATGTTTATAATGATTTCCTAAGAATTGAGTCTGATCCCCAGTTGAACTCCTCAGCCAAATCACAGGTCTGATTTGGGTGACTTAAGAAATATAATTGAGTAGGTCTTCCAAAACTGTCTTACTGAATTGGTACTCGTAGAAGGATGCTGCCTCTAATGAGGTTCTTACTGTGTCCCTGGCACTGTGCCAAGTACTATATGTGGACTGAGCAAGAGCTATAAGGTAAGTACTGCATCGTTGCTCACTTAAAGAGGATAAACTAGAAGTAAGAGCAATGTAAGGACTTCCTCAAGGTCACAGGGTCTCAGTGGAGAGGGAAGTAGTGGAGAGGCAACCCACACCAAAGCTCCTACTTTGAGCTGCTCATTGCATGAATACTGACCCAGCCCTCTGTTCCCAGGTGTGAGCCAAAAGTTCCACACATGCTCCTTTCCACTGTGGGCAAGAGTCTTGGCTGGCTCTGAGCTAACAGGAGCAAGAAGTAGGGACTCTTTCACCTTACATGTCCCTTGCTCCTAGGAGATACACCAGATTATTACAGCTCCAGGGACATTAGAACAGGAAGGGGTGCTACAGGGCCTTGAGAGCAAGTCTTTTTGTACATAGGAAACACCCTGGCATCTTCCCACTGCGAGTTTTCCAAGCCAGGTCCCTGCCTTCTCAGGTTGGCAGGCCAGGCTCAGAGACTCCCCTTTATCCTAAGAAGCCCTTCATAGGGCAAACAGGGCCCTTCTTGCCTGGCTTACCTTACTTCACCTCCTTGTATTTGCAATCTTATGCCAAGAGGCTCACTGTGCAGATCTGGCTACCAAATTTATGCAAACACAAGTGGTCTTCAGGAACCCCTTGGAGCTCTGAGAGGAGAAGCCTTGACTTGGATCCCAGTGTTCCATTGCAGAGCCTTCCGGGTCTGTGCATGTGTGGGCAGGGGGAAGTTGGAGGAATCTTGAAGTTTTCTAAGCTCTCAGCTGGGGAACACGAGCCATCTGCTCACAGCCTGTTTCCGAGTTACTGTGAGCTGCTCCTCAGCAGCTGTCCAGACTCTAAGCACCCAACTGGTTGACCCAAGCAATTGTCCTGACTTTTGCTGAACCTTCCCTCCACACACATACCTGCAGGTGTTTCAGAATTTTTCTCCTCCTTTCTTCTATTTTTTTTCCTGGACTAACTTTGCTCTCTTGGGTGGGTTTCTCTGCTTGCTTTCTCACAGCCTAATTATTATTACATGAAAAAATAGCACCTAAGAGAGACACTCTCTTACTCCAGTAACTAGGAATTTTCAATGGCATTCACTGAGCAATTATACGCTACAATTTACACTATATCCTCCTGTCTGCTCTTTGACAAAGCGAGTCCCTATTATTAGTCAGGCAATAATCAAATGCCTAAAATAGGCTTGTAAAAGATCTCTGAACCACAGGAATGGGTTGTTACTGGGAGTTATGATACAGTTCAGCAGCAGGTTTCTGATAAAATATGCAATAGCACACCAACAGTCTTGTTTTGTTTTGTTTTGTTTTTTCCAGAAGTTGGATAATACAGAAAAGGAAAGTAATATGGGGGCTTGGAGCAGGAAATCGCAAACCCATCAAGTTGTAGTTCTAGAATCTTCTGGGGCCTAACATGTTCCCCAGGGGGGTTCATGTAAAAAAAATAAATAAATAAATTTGGAATAGCACTTGTTCAATTTCATTGCCCAAGAATTACTTAAGGGATCAGAGATTCTCTTTTCTCACACATTGTTTAAAAAGCTCTTAGACTCTTCGTGTCCTGTTCCTTACAACCTGGTGGATAACAGAGTATCTTAAGTTCCTACCATTTTGGGCTTATCATCTTCACAAGTGTCTTCAATTCCTATACCTCCTGAATCATATTGTTGAATTATTATTTCTTTTCTGTGAGTTGTTCCAAATACATAAACCTTTAACTTCATTTTTCAAAATAGGTAACTCTGTAACTTCATTGTACATAGACAGCCTGTCTCATCACTGGCCAGCTGAAATCATGGGTTACTGCCGTCTCAGACCCCTGTAGTCTGTCATAGATGAGCCTCTTTCACTGCCTCACTGTCTCAGGCTTTCTCAGGCTGTCAATAACTCCTCGCATGCTCCTGGGTTACATGGTGGGTAGAGGAAGCTCTTCAATTGAGCAGCCATAGAATTGACAGATGAGAGTTTATGTGCTAGATTTCTGTTCACTGATGTTTTACCATTAAATCTAAAGAAGTCTGCATTTTCTATAAACTACCCAGATTTCTTCTGGTATTCTGTTTCCTGGCACATCATAAATAACAAATTTAGCTCTCTCTCTTCCTCATAACTCAGTACAGCAGATGTGGAGAATCCATTTCCCCAATTCATTGCTTCAGTGCTTTACTTGTCCCTCTCTCGGTCTAGAATATTCCGAGAGTCTTCTCTGCACCCAATCAGAAGTGAATGTGTTCAGATAATCTCCAAAGAAGAATTTCCTTTGGTTTCAGGGAAGCAGGAAACTGGCTGCAGTTACTGAGTGCTTAAGAACTGGGACATTAGGAGCTGTCATCAACTTCTGGCTTCTGCAACAAAGTTGCACACTGCCGAGTCCAAGCAGCAAACAGAGCATCCCTTGCTTTCTTTGTAGGGAAAAAGCATCTCAGCGCAGTGGAGTATCCCAGCAGAGTGGCAGGGCTCAGTCTCATCTCCATTCTGAGGGAAAGTAGTTGACACTGCTGATTCTAACTTTGCTTTCTGTGAAATGGCAAAATTAAAATAAAATAAAATAAAAAAGAGACGGTTTGTATCTTCAGGTTCCAGCCAGGAAGTCATGAGGACAACAGAAGAGAGTGGTCCTGGCATACAAGTGGGCTTGCTCTTCCCCAACTGCCCTTCACAGGCCATGGACTCGCCACCTGCTGCCAGGCCAGCTTGGACAAGACCCTGAGAGGACTCAAGTCTCCCACTTGAATAGAACGCAAGTGTGAACCCTCCACAACCCCCTCCCCAGAGACCTTGTGTTTGTGATCAGAGTTGTCCCTCTTCCCATGAGCTGACCCAGGTCAGCCTGACCTTGGCAGGACTCCAGGCTTCTAGGGTTGGCTGGTCACAGGCAGTGTTCTCTGTCTATGGTGAGCAAGTACAACCACTCAGCAGCACTCATTTTCCTCCAGCCCATCCTGCCAGGAGGTCTCCCTACTACAACCCTTATCAGGCTTGAGGTGCAAAAGTGAGGCTCATCTCCACCAGCCCACAAGAGCCTGTAGGCATCCTGGAGGTCTCCATTACACATGTTTAGCAGCTATGGGATGCTGCTATGTGCAGCTTTGGAGAAAGCAACAAATGTTGGCTATAGTGATTTTTCTACCATGGACCCAGAGCAAGTGAATTTGCCTCTTTCTAGACCTCTTTTAAGTCTTTACACTTATAAAATAAGACTCCATATCTATCTTTCACTGCACAATTTGGGCTGGCCTTGCACTCACTTTGCAGCCCAGGCTAGCCTTGAGCTCACAGTGATCCTCCATCAGCTTCTCAGCACTATGACTACAGCTGTGTGCCATCTGCCAAAATAATACCCAGAGACCATAGTCCTCAGTGTGACGTGCTTGGAGATGTTGCCTTTAGAAAGTAGCAATCAATTTCTGTTGTTTGTAAATTACCCTGTGCAGTAGTTGACACATTGTGTCAACTTGTGGAAGCTTGGCTGGATCAGCTCTGCTGGTTCCAGGCTGTGGAGGCCCCATCCTGCAAGATGTGGAGGGCCTGCCCTGGGACATGATTGGTTCCACCCTAGGACCAGCTGGGCCACCCCAGAGTGACTCGGCACAAAAAGTATATAAAAGGAGTTGAGGAAGACTTTGTGGTGGCCCTACCCTGCCCTGCCCCAATTCCTTGGAGAAGTCCTGGTCTTTGGAGGAGCTTGGTCTTCGCAGCCATGCCACTTTGGAGGAGCTCTGGTCTTTACAGTGGAGCACTGGCTCAGAATTTGGAAGAGAGAGGCTTGATGGATGCCACAGCTGCTGCTGCTCCTCTGTTCTTCATTGTTTTCTGCTGCCGAGAACTGCTGTTGTTTGCCTTGGAGCCAGCAGAGTATGAAATGAAACCTCTGCAAACTGTGAGCTAAATAAACCTTTCCTTCCTTCATTTTGAGTGTCAAGTATTCATCCCAGCAGCAAGTAAAAAGCAGCTAACACACCCTGTCGAAGGCATTTTGTTATAGCAGTCTTGTATTTTTTCCTCTTTTTCTAAGGGTGCCAATTCCATCATGGAGGGCTCACCCCCATCACGTATCCAACCCTAGGAGGTTCTGTATGTGTCCATGTGACAGAAGAAAAAAAAGCTCCCTCACACCTTTTTTATAATGAGTGCTAATCCTATTAATCAATTTAGATCCATCTTTCAAAGGCCTCACCTCCTAAGGCCATGAGCTTGTCAGTTAGGTTTCAGTATACAAGCTTTGAGGGGACACATACATGGAGATCATAGCAGTGGCTGTCTATAAGCCAAGAGGAAAGGCCTTAACCAGATAGCAAGTCTGCGGCTCTTTCATTCTCCTTCCAGCCTCCAGAATGATGAGAACTAACTGGTTGCTATCTAGGCCAACCAGTCTATTGGATGCTATTATCTGAAACTGACAAATCTCCAACCCCTGCTATAACCCAGTCATTTACCATGAAATGAGCTCATCTGCATGGCAACTAATTAACTCAAGAAATGAAAGTCTTTCACCAACCCAGAATGGCCCTTCTCATTCACCAGGCTCAGTTTTCTTCTAATGGTCTTCCAACTGTTTTCCTTATAAGTTTCATAATTGCTTTCATCTCATCATTTTTCCTTTAATTCAAACATTTACCTGATATGATACACACTGTCACTCAGGGTTGTGGCTTTCAAAGTTTTCTGAAATAGAGCTCTGCCTGAAAATAATACATGTTAGGATAGCTCAATATGTTTGGTGATAAAGAGCAGGGTTTTGGCTGTACTGCAGCTAAATACTTAAGAGTTCATCCCTCCCACCCTCCACACTCTGTAACCAAGTGGAAACCACTGAGGCATAGCCATGAACTGTGTCCACCTCGCTGAACTCAGTTTGGAAACTACTATTCTGGAACACTCATTAGTTCTCCAATTTAAACAAATATTCAGCCTCTAACTTGCCACAGATAACACATGTGTTCCTTCATGGCTCCTGGGATGACAATCAGGGACCCAGCCAGTGGGCTGTGCTGGCTAAAGTGGCAGACAGGTTAGTGGCACAGATAGTGAGGTTATTCATAAGCATGATGAAATTCCTTTTGTAGATTTCCCAGGAACACTTGGGGGAGTGGAGCTTTGCAGGCGACTCAGCCCTGAATCATCAGAAAGAAGCAAGAGCTAGCAGAATACGGGTGATGCTCAAGGACCTGACCTTGTCTGTCCCTCCCCGGGGGGCTGTCAATTCAAGTTCAGGAATATTCTTTTATGTAAAAAGTATTTCTAAGAGAAGATGACACCTGTCTTAGTTTCTAGTCCATTTCTTTATAGACTAAGCAGTGTCTTTAGGAGTTCAGGCATGCTGTGGCCTTCTCTCTCCTCTAAGATTTCTATTGCTCCTGCACAGGAGAGGTGAGAGGAAGGTTATGGCTGTTTAGCAATTAGCCTAGGAGTCCTCATCCCTTGAAAGCCAGAATGGAGCAACCAGAATGTGCCCTGGGTTGGCATCGAGCTTTACTTTCTGCATGTAGGTTTATTATGGTTCTGTATTAAAGTGTTGAGGCTTTTCAGGGGGAGCCTCAGGCACTGTGAGAAGGGGAGGCATGAGAGTATGACCACATGGCAAGAGGGACTCAGGGGTGCTCATTGCTAAGGGGGAATTAGGGTCATACCTAAAAGTTCTGGGCCTGTGGCTTTATATCCTTGCTTGGTTCCCAGTGGCCTGCTGAAGTTCACACCAATTCACCAAGGGAAACAATTTTTGTGAAAGCTCATTGCTGGAATGTCTGTCCTACCCAAATAGAAAAGCAGGAAAGAAGATCCTTTCTCACTCTCCACAGTCATCATCAACTGGGGATTGTCTCATCTATTCCACTCTCCCCAAGAACATTTTGTGACATCCAGAAACAATTTCACTTCCAACAACTAAGCGAGGGGAGAGGTGCTACTGGCGTCAGGCAAGCAGAGGGCAGGTGTGCTGCTGGCACCTCCTTCAGTAGACAGGACACCTCCCCCAACAAAGAATTGTCTGAACCAAATATCAGTGAGTGAGAAACTCACACTAGAGTCTGTGACATGTGTGATTTAGACAAGGACAGCATCTACGGACACCCTGAAACAGTGACAAATGATGATACTCTGCTCTTTTTTTTTTCTTTAGAAGAGTTGTGACAACAAAAGGCCTCAGATGCCCACTCTCTAGAGTTGGGGTCCAGAGAGATTGTTGACTTCGAGCAAAAGAAATGTGACCCCGGTCTTCAGAAAAAGCATCTTTCCACCCAACAGCCTTTTGAAGAAATGTGTCCATCACCAGGACTTCATTACCCAAGTTCTTGCCATCTCTGGCTCTCCACACTTTACTGCTTTGGGTTCTGAATGGATCTTATCAGCCCTGTGGGGACCAGTCCATGGCAAATCACTAGAAGATCAAACCCTGGGTACTTAATATGTCTGTCCCCAGCTGCCCCCATTGTTGGCTGCAAACAGAGCAGATCTGGCTTTGGGTGGTATCATTCCATGTCCTCAACCAGAGACACTGAGATAATAACTTTCCAAATATTGTCTTACGAGATGCTTATCACTGTAAAACAATATTTTGTCACCAAGCAGTGAGCAACCTGTGGTGTCATCTTGCAAAAACACGCAGGTTGGTGAGGGGAGGTCAGGTCATTGCCCAGGGTGGGGAAGTGTGAGGAGCCAATCATCTCTGAGGAGACCCCAACATCTCTGAGACTGAAAG
>PVKN010030263.1:0-12803 GCA_004027915.1 Capromys pilorides
GCTCTCCTCCCTAGAATAACCAATGCTGGAGAAACATTGGGAGATGGGAGACCACAGGCAGGCAGGCTTGGAGAGGCTGCTTCTTTCCTGTTTGCACAGAGGGTACTGGGAGGGTGCAGGAGGTCTATAGAGCCGGTCCTCTGGGTTAGAGTCCCAGGTTTTCAATTTCAGTCTAGCTGTGACTTAGAGAAGATGAGCTGCTGTGAGCACTGGAAAGATCAAGGCACGAGCCCTAGGAAGAGCTTAGGAAGGCTTGGTAAAGTTGCCGCTATTAGTAAGGACGTTTCCCAAAGGCTTCAGCAGGCTGCTATAAGTGATGAGTGGCTGTTTCCTGTGTGTCACTGAGGGGAAAGGGACAACATGCAGATTCCCAAAGTTATCTGATGATAGAACTCACTTTTTCAAAGAACAGCCCTCAAGAAGACTGATTAATGTCTTTACAAAGAACAGTTAGGGGCTGGGGAGATAGCTCAGCAGAATAAGTGCTTGCAGAGAGCATCATTCCTAATCTAAACATCAAAAAAAATTGCACGTGTGTCTCTGTGTGTGTGTGTGTATGTGTGTGTCTGTGTCTGAATGTGTCTGTGTGTAACCAAGGGAGTTCTACCACTGAGCTCCATCTCCATTTTTTAAAACTTTGAGTTGGCTATGGCAGCTCATGCCTGCAATCCTAGCACTTGGGAGGCCGAGGTGAGGACTGTCAAGAGTTCAAGGCCATCCTGAACTACATAGGAAGACTCTGTCTCAAAAAAACAAAACAAAAGTAAAATTTGAAGACAAGGTCTCAGTAAGTTGCCAGGACTGGTCCCACACTGCAGCCTTCCTCCTTCCGGAAGACCCCAGGATTGTAAGGCACTCCACCACACTTGGGGTACGAAGATGAATTTGACAAGAAGCTGAGCATCAAGGGCAGGAAGCTTCTGGGCTAAGCCTTGCTCCACCTTACTCTTCACCATCAGCTCACTCCTGCCTGCTCTCTTCTCTCCTCAGACTGCCCAGGACCCTTTCTCTGCTCTCTCTGCTCTTGCCCTGGGGACCATCCTTCTACCTCACACATCCCTACTTCTCAAAACAAGCCCTCCCAGCCACTCCCAACCCCACCTCCTCTGTCCTGAGGGCCTCACCTATGCCTCACTTAGAGCGTGTGTTCCATTAACACTCCTCCCACTCAACTCATGTGCTGATGTCCGCCACCCCAAACACAAATGATTCTCTCCACTCACCAAGATCTCCCTCCTACTGCTTCCCTCCAGTTTGTGCTCACTTTCAAGTCTTTGAAACAAAACTCTGTATCTACTTGTTTGTCCAGTCCACTCCGACTCAGGACAATTTGACTTTGGCCTCCAGTACTCCCTGAAATGGCCACAGTCATTATTATTCAAACACCGCAGGCTTTATACCTGGAACAGACTGCTCCACCATCCATCTGTGCCTGCAAAGGTTTTCATCACTGTAGACTGGACCCTCCACCCTGAAGCATTCTTACTGTTGCACTGCTTTACATTGAGACTTTTTCTGAGCTCTACTTTTATTTCAACTCTTCCCCTAGCAACTCCATCTTGTTATTTTACAAACGTATCAAACAGAGCTTGTCCAAAACGCCCTTAACATTTCACTAGACCTTCTCTATATCAAAGCCAGAACCTAACATTCACATATGACTACTAATTTTTCCCTCACCTCTCAGCCAATCACCGTTTTTAGGTTAAAGTAATTTAAACAGGAATATAAGCCAGGCACAGTGGCACACACCTGTAATGCCAGCACTCAGCAGGCTGAGGCAGAAGGATTGCTATGCATTCTAGGACAGACTGGGCTAGAAAGTGAGTTTAAGGCCAGCCTAAACTGCATATAGAAACCCTGTCTCAAAAAGACAAAAAAAAAAAAAAAAAAAGTATTCAAAAAAATAAACTGTTTGAATAATAGAAAATATGTTCCATAGTATATTGAACAATAACATGTCAACTGTCCTTTTATAAATCTTTATATAATGTAATTTCAAATATGTTTGAATTAAATTATGATCAAGGATATTTCAATACATAAACAAGGTCCTGAGTTCCAGTTTACAAAACAATGAGCTAGACTCTAATGACTTTTTTCTATGTAAATAACTAAAATAATTGGGTCACTATGGAGAAGAAATTCTCACAAATCACAGAGATCTAATAAGACACTGAGCAGTTACTCAGCCAAAACTGCAACAGAAAACTAGGAACCTAGAATAAGTTAGTACTGGAATGTTTTCTTTTTGAGACAGGGTCTGGCTATGCAGTTCCCTCCCACGCCGTGATGCCCACTGGAATTACTTTTTAAATGTAGCTCAAGGTACTGGAAAGATAAATACTGATTAGAAATTAAATTAAAACTGGAAAGCTGTTCTCAGACAAAGTCATGTCACAGGTTTCTAGCTGGCACTCAGACTGAGCATGACTGAGTTCTTCCCCAAACACAGTCATCTGGAGCCTGAGGAACACAGGAACAAGACCACAGGGCACCAAGCATCCAGAAGCAGGGACTATGATTAGTACAGCTCCAGGCCATTCAGAAAAAAAACTTGCTGGCCAACAGGTCAGTCTAGCTAAAAGGACCACCAAAAATGGCTATGCCTGCACCAACAGTTAATTTCTTAGTTTTGATGACAGTTCCATGGCTATATAAGACATTATCATTACTATTTGGTTTTGAGACAGGATCTTGCTATTGTAACTCAGGCTGAACTTGAATTTATTATGTAAACCAGGCTGGCCTCAAACTCGAAATAATCCTCCTGCCTCAGCTTCCTAAGTGCCAGGGTTACAGGCACATAACAACATGCCTGGCTAAAATGTTAACATTAAAGAAATCTTTTTTTTTTTTTTTTTAATTTTAGGGAAGGATGTACAGGGTATTCAGGATCTTACTACTAGATCAGACTCATAGTGATCTGCCTATTTACAGCCTCCCAAGAGCTGGGATTACAGGCACATGCCAGTCTCAACTGCCATCTCAGTGTGCCAGCAGGGCAGGGCCAGCAGGCTCAGGGATCAAACCCCTGGCCCCTGCACCTGCTTGCAGGCACTTTAATCCACTGAGCTATTTGGCTAGCCCTATTAAAGAAATCTTGATGAAGAATTTAAGAACAATCTATGATATCTTTGCAACTTTTCTACAAATCTAAAGTTATTTCTAACGGCCAGCGATATACCTTACCAGACTAAGTGCTTGCTTAGGTAAGCACAGGGGCCAGGGTTCCATCCCTGGCACCACATGCCGTGCAGGCTCTGGCCCTGGCATGCTGAGCAGGGGATATAGTCTGGACATAGTGGCGCACACCTGTAATCTCAATACTAGGGAGGCATAAATCAGGAGGATCACTAGGAGTCCAAGCTGCACAGTGAGTCTCTGCACACACACAAAAATAATAATAATAATAATAATAATAATAATAATAGTAATAAATTTAAAAAGGAAAGAAAAAGTAAAGCCATCTGTAAAGTACTTCAAAGCAATTTATAAGATCATTGAAAAATAAAAACTACAGAATATAGAAAAGCTGAATGTACCTACTCCTGTTTTTTTCACTTATTAGTATCTTCATTATCTCAGAGCACTTTGATGATCTTTGAAGCAGATTTTAAGCACTTCTCATTAACTGTTTAAGACTTGCACGTTTTATCCTATTTTTTAGTACAGGGTCTACAGGGTCTCGCTACACAGATCACACTCATAGCATCCTCTTGTTTTCAGCCTCCCAAGCACTGGGATTATAGGTGTGCACCACCATACCCAGGCTCAATTGAGGTCTCCGCATGCCCAAGGGGTGGGGCCAGCATGGCACACCAGGGATTGAACCTGGGTCCCTGCTCTGCCTAAGCTACCTGGCTGACCCTTAACCTACTTAAGTTCAAATTTATTGTTTGCTGTTCCTACTGCTTTACAGTAATAACCATGGTGAAAATTTAGAAGAACCAAAATGTTCTATAATGAGAACAGAGTCCCAGTATGAAGAAATGGGAAAGCAGTGATAAATGTCAGAAAAGCTCTAAATCTTTCCAGCAGGAACGGATCTCAGCAGCCCTTGCCCTCAAGTCCATGCTGCCTCTGGGTTAGGTAGCACCTGGGGTGGAAATGTGCGGTTCTTAATTTTTCCCTTAGGAAGTAGTAAACAAAATCCACCAAATGCAAGGAGCTATATTTCTCAGCACTTGATTTTTTTTTAGTTTATTCAAATTTCAGTGTATGTGTTGCCAAAGCAAGCACATTTCAGCTTATTCTGCCTAAACTTTTTCTAATTGATTTATAGCCAATTGTGATTCGTCTTCTATTGAGGCTTAATTCCCTCCTTTTCAATGGTGGTGTGAAGGTTGTATTACAAAAAGAAAGGAAATGGAAAAAAATACAAAATATTAGGGGAGCCAAAGTTACCATTCAGAGCCAACAGGTAAGCCCATACAATGTTATTCAAAATAACTGTGATGAATTAACTAATGGGCAGCTTTGAATACCTAGCTGTTGAGTCAGTGTGGTTCTGAGTGTGGAAGACCCTCCTGAGGACTGCTGCTAGCAGCATAAAAGGAGAACTGGAGGGGAAGATGGGGTGCTGTTGATCTCTTGGAGAAGCTGGTCACACTGGCTTTTCTGATGTGAACTCAGCTGTTCTCAATTTTAGAGGAGCTGCAGACCTCCCACCACTGAGGATGGCTGTGGTTCTCTTCAGGGGAGCTTTGGTCCTTAGCTTGAGCATTTCTCCCTGGCTCCAGGGCATAACCCTCAGCCTGTGGCACAGATGCTTCACCCTACTGGTACAGACTTCCCAGCTTCCACCACTGGCCTTTGGGCCTTCCCAGAGCAGATCCCTGATACACAGTTGCATGAGATTTTACCGTGGGATCCGGGCCTTTGGGTCTCTAGTGTGTGGGCAGATCTCCTGCACTCTTTTAAATTTGATTCTTTGGCTAAATATAAAAAATCCTATAAATTCTTAAGTCATGTGTTAAATATTTGCCCTTATAAACCCTGGCTACAACAATAATTCCATTTTCTTTATGGGTTTGTTAGTACGTTTGTTTTTTCAGGCAAGGAATCACTACGTAGTTTAGGCTGGTCTTGAACTCACTATGCGGCGTAAGCTGCTTTTGGTTTGTATTTTGCTTGTTTGCTTATTGAGATAGGGTCTTGCTACACAGTTCAGGCAGACCTTCAACTTAATATGTACCCTAGCCTCAAACTCAAAGTAATCCTACTTCCTCAGCCTCCGAGTGCTGGGATTACAAGGGAGCAATACCATGCCCACCAAAATAAATCCATTTTGGAGCACAGGCTATTAACAATTACTGACCTAGGAAAGCACATGAAGTTAGGGACAGATACTCTAGCCTGAATTTCCATGCAAGGCACCTGCTACTCCTCCATTATCTGTCCCAGTGTCTTCCCATTGATACGCTCATTGGGCTCCTGCTTTGTCCTGAAGAGCTGCCCTGAACTTTCAGCGTGGCTGCCTGGCAGATAGCTAGAATCAAGATGTAGTTCTTATGCGTCACTCTGCTCCAAGGGTGGTCAGACACCCACAGGAAACTGTGGAGGGCAATTTGGAAAGGCACTAGAATCCAAGACTAGTATCCAAGGTCCGCTCCTGATAAGACACTGCTATGATAGGAAATACAATGACGCTGTTGTCTCTGCCCTCAGCACAAAGGAAGGGAAGGGCCTCTGCTTCCACAGAAAGGCCAGGTTCACCCATTACCTTAAGCCACTTGCCCAAGGACGCACCTGTGACGGCCAGCTGCTGATGGAGACGTCACTGGGAAATCTGCTGAAATGACCCAAACTCTAGCACTTTCAATATAATCCCCAAGATGGGGCAGGTTTCTGTTGTCTTCCGATCTGGTAACAGAGTTACACCATTGCTTGACAGCCAACAGCATCCAAAAACAAAAGCCAAAAACAGGCATGGTGGCATGCGCCTGTAATCCCAGCAGTAGGGAGGCTGAGACAAGAGGATCACTACAAGTCTGAACTGTGTAGTGAAACCCTATATCAAACAAACAAAAAACAAAAACAAAAGAAGGGGCCGAGGAGATAGCTCAGTAGAATAAGCACCTGCCTGGCAAACACAAGGTCTTGAATTCAATCCTCAGTACTGCAAAAAAAAAAAAAAAAAGAGAGACAGACAGACAGAAGAGGCTGTCTTTTTAGGGTGTGGGATGGTGTTTGAGACACAGTCTTACTATGTAGATCAGGCTGGTCTAGAACTCATGGAGATCCTCCTGCCTTCCGAGTGCTAAGATTACAGGCATGCACCAGCATACCTAGCTAAAGCCCTTTTCTTCTCCAGCTCTTTCATATTGGTCAAGGGAAAGTTATTTTCTGCTTCTCTGGTACATTTTTCATTTATGTCTACTTACAGTAGTATTATAGGAATGCTCTAAAGTCTAGCTTAATTTCCTTTTTTTTTTCTAAACTCAACCCTATATTTAAATCACAAATAATATAAAATACATATTTTGGGGGTGAATATAAGACAGAATTTCACTAGGTAGTTAGGTTAGACTTGAACTCATGGTGATCCTCCTGCCTCAGCCTCCCAAATGCTAGAATGTACAGGTGTACAACAACATGCCCAACTGCTCTAAAATTTTTAAAGAGAAAATATTTAAAACAAAATAAAGGGTCGGTCAAATAGCTCAGCAGATTAAAGCGCCTTCAAGCAGGTGCAGGGACTAGGGATTCGATCCTTGGGCCTGCAGTGCATGCCACCATGCCCCCAGGGTGTGCAGAGACAGCAATTGATACTGGGCATGGTGGCAGGCCTGTAATCCCAGCTCTTGGGAGGCTGTAAACAGGTGGATCACTAGGAGTCCGATCTAGTAGTGATAGACCCTTCCCTAAAAATAAATCAATTAACTAATTAATTAATTAAAATAAAATAAAGATTTGCTTCTATAGAAGGTCACACATGGATTAATAGAGCCAAATGATGAGTAATTGGTTTTTTTTTCTTTGAGACATTGTCTCACTGTGTAGTTCAGACTGGTCTTAAACTCACTATGTTCAAATTTGAGGTGCCACTCCTCTGCCTCCCCAGTCCTGAGATTACAGGCCTGAGGCACTATGCCTAGCCTAGTAATTACCTATCTTATCTTGTACATACAGAAAAACAAAAACTTAAACCTCAATTTTAAAGACAAGGACATGGGGATAACATGTAGGAGAGACTGGAATCTTAAGGGTTTTGATTTTGGTTTTGTCTGTCTTTCTGAGACAAGGTCTCACTATGCAACTCAAGCTTGTTTTGAACTTGCAGTGATCTTCCTGCCTCAGCCTCCTGAGTGCTGGAATGATAGGCATGTGCCACCACACCTGGCTTTGGAATCCTATCTTAACACAATTAGTTTTAAAAATATACTTAAAGGGATTTTTAAGACCTACTTAAAGAAATAAAGATTGTACACAGATTTTTCATGTTTACTCATAACATAGAATCATTAAATAAGAGATATTAATAAAATCCATCTTAAACATCATACAACAATACAACAAAATGAAAATCTAGGCCTGGGGGAGACAGCCCAGCAGTCCAAGCACCTGCCTGGCAAGCACAAGGACTCAAGTTTGATCACTGGTACTATATGCCGTGCAGCCCCAGAACACCAGGCGCACAGTACCAGCCAGCAAAACTGGGTGGGAAGGCTGAAACAGGAGGGTCACTACAAGCCCAAGCTGCATAGCAAGACCCTACAGCCAATGAATAAATATATAAACAAAAAATTATTTAAAAGGAAAGAAAACCTAGACACTCAGCCAAACAGATATGACCAGCAATGGACTTCTACAGAAAAGATAGGTTTTGGTTATTGTTTTTGAGGCAAAACGACTACAAATGTTGAAGACTTCTGATCTTTCCTGATATACCGTCCTTTCTGCTTTTATGAAAGCATACTCACTAAAAGGAAACAAAGTCAAAATTATAAACTTTTCAGGAAATCAGAAACACAAAAGCAAATATTAGAAAAAGTTTTCCTGGGAGCTTGTGGGCACAAAAATGCAACCAACAACCCATGGCATGCCAAATTCACCAAGACTTGAAGAAAATTATAAGGAAGGGATATTCATTTCCAAACCATTACCATTTAAGCCAAACTACTATGTTGATCAAATTGTTTTAACCAAAATATATATGCTCCCTCATGTTTTCTTTTTTTTTTGCAGGACCGGGGTTTGAACTCACGACTTTGCACTTGCCAGGCACGCATTTGTGCCACGGAACTATCTCCCTGGCCCCTTTTTTTTTTTTATGATGATGTCTCACTATCTAGTTCAGGTTGGCCTTTAAATTCAGTATGCAACCTCGGACTGGCCTGGACTTGCAGAAATCCTCCTGCCTCACCCTCCTCAGTGCTGGGGTCAAAGGTGTGCACCATCACAGCTGGCACCATCATTTATATTAGATTACATAAACATATATCACATATAACATATATATGGTATTTTCTTCCCAACAAGCAGTGGCCAAGTTTAAGCAAGTTAAAGTGAAGAGTGAGGGAAAAACTGGCTCTGCAGAGCAAGCCTGGGCCAAGGAAAAGGAGAAAAAGCAACAGAAAGGACACCCTAGCGGGAGCAGGCAACCTGCTCTGAGGAGCCACAGTAGCCTGTCTTATGTTTCAAAATCATGGTCTTCTTTCCCTCTAAACTCCACATTCACCGCTTCTTTCCTATCCAGCTAATCCCTTTCTCCCTACTTTCACATAGTTGACCAATGAACTATCATCATTAGTTTTTGCGAACTAAAACCTATGAAAATCAGGAATACAGAGAGGCCTGATGAAAAAAATTCAAGACTTTTTTTAGTTGCTTGTTTTTAAAGTGTTTGTTGAAAATTTTAAGGATTTGATTCATGGTATCAACTGGCTTAATCTAACTTTTAAAATCCTAGGAAAGTCAGGCATGGTCGAGCACCCCTACAAGCCCAGCACTCAGGAGGCTAAGGTAAGAGAGCCTCTGGAAGTTTGAGGCCAGCTTAGGCTAACATGCTGAGTCCAAGACTAGCCTGAACTAGACAAGACCCTGCTACAAAATAAAATAAAAATTCTAGAAAGAGTAATGATGTTAAATATGAACTAAACAACTTTATAGGAAAACAAATTTAATGTTCATTAAATTATTTCTAAGTCCAAATTTATAATTTATACATAAGAAGGTAAAGAGAAAAAATAGTTTGAGAATCTTTGTTCTATATAATAAGTTAATAAACTGGGCATAGTGGCACACACCTTTTTCCAAGCACTCCAGAGGCTGAAGCAAGAAGACTTCTGTGAATTGAAGGCCATCCTGGAATACAAAGTAAATTCCAGGCCAGCCTGAATTACAGAAAACAACCCCGTCTCAATAAACAAAAAAACAAAATCTGAAAAGCCAGTCTCAGGATGGAAAAAAATGCTGGAAATCACACATTTCATAAAGGACTTATAAGAAATTATTACCACTCAGAAATAAAAGAGCAAATAACCCTATGTTACAATAGGCTAAGAATATGAACATTTTTATAAAAAAAGACATGCATCCTAGCTACTTGGGAGACTGAGGCAGAAAGATAAAAAGTTTGAGGCCAGTCTGGGCAATTGAGAAAAATCTCGAAGCACTGCGAGGCACCGTGATACATGCCTGTAATCCTAGTGCTGAGGAAGCTGAGGCAGGAGGATTGCCAGGTTCAAGGCAGCCTGGGCTACAAAGTAGCACTCTGTCAAAAAGAAAAGAAAAAAGAGTAGAGTTAAAAGAAAAACAGAAAAAAGGGAGGGAGGGAGAAAAGAAAGAAAGAGAGAGAGAGAGAGAGAGAGAGAGAGAGAGAGAGAGAAAGAAAGAAAGAAAAAAAGAAAAGAAATCTGTTGGAAAATAAAAGGGCTGGGATGTAGCTCAATAAACAGCACTTGTAAAAGGTTCAATTTCCAGCATGGCAAAAAAAAAAAAAAAGATAACAGATAACAAGTGAAACCAGAATCTCATACACTGCTTACAGAAATTTAAAAATACAGCCCCTCAAAGGTTCAACAGAGTCAGAATCAGAGTCACCACAGGACCCAGCAATTCTACTCCTACATACAAGCTGAGAAGGAAACCATGCCAGCCCAAAAGGCCCAAAAGTTGCACCAGAGATCTTCCTAACACTTAAAACATCCATAAATAATGGGGGGGGGGGGGGCTGCAACTCTGTGAGACAAACCCACACACAACACAATGTGGGACAGCCCCGCCAGGAACACTTCCACTCAACCACAGAAAAAATCCAAGTGAGGACACACACTGAAAGTAGGCAGGTAGGCCTCCATGCTACTGGAAAGTACCACGCTACAGGACAGGAAGCACTTAAATTCCGTTCAAATGAAATGTCCTAAATAGACAAATCTATTATACATTCCTCATTTAAGGACCTGCCCACTTATATTTTGTTTTGCTCTGTTGTTGCTGTTTGAGACAGATTCTTGCTACACAGTTCAAACTGGCCTGGAACTCACAGCAATCCTCCTGCCTCAGTCTCCCAGTCTCTCAGATTACAGCTGCATTTCTGCTGCAATGGGAATTACAAAACAGGCATGGTGGTACACACCTATAACCCTGGTACTCAGGGAGGCTAAGAGCTTAAACTAGAACCCCGCCTGGCAATTTAATGATTTAGAACCTTTGTCAAAATAAAAAGGGCTAGCCACATAGTGGCACATGCCTACCATCCCAGTAGGCAGTGAGGTGGCTGAGACAGGACGATTATTGCGAGTTCAAGACCAGCCCAGGCTACAAAGTGAGTTCAAGGCCAGCCTGAACTGCATTATATCTCAAAAAGACAAAAATAAATAAATAAAATAAAATAAAAAGGGCTGGAGGGTGTAACTCAATGTGAAAGTTTAGGTTTCAGTCCTCAGTACTGCCCTAAATAAGTAGCAATTAGTCATGTGTGGTGGCACACCCTATAATCCCAGCATTAGGGAGGCTGAGGCAGGATTGCAGCTTTGAGACCAGCCTGAGTTACAGTGAGACCCTAACTCAAACTTCTTCACAAGGAAAAGAAGTAATTCTAACTATATACTAACTGGGAATAGAGGGGGCAGACCTAGATAATCTCATCTTTTTAAAACCATCTGTGCAATATGAATTGTTTTTACAGTTTACAAATAATTTTATTATTTTTAAATTTATTTTTATACAAGTAATTGTAAACCATAAGGAAAATTTTGATTTTGTTTTATAAAACTCCACCCCAAAACATTCTACTTTACAAGACATGATCAATAAAAAATAATTTTTACAGCTATATTCCTAACCTCTTTCAAAAGTTCAAGTCCACTGTCTTGAATTCAGGAAGCCCTAGAAAAGGCAAAGTTAAACATTTACTATTCTGTAGGCTGTGTTTATCAAAAAAAAAAAAGTTAAATGAGATAAAACTAAGCTCTTAAACCACCTTCCTCAAAACCTATCAAAAAACATAATTAGGGTAGTATTTGTGTATGCCTAGTGACGCTAAAGCCTTGACGGTAAAACCTCAGGCTTTAGGGATTTAGTTATTTGGAAACTTTGGAAAGTGTAATTTGGCTTTTAACAATGTAAAGTGAAAAAAAAAAAAAAAATTATAGCGCTACCAACTGAAAAAAAGGCCAGTAAGGTCATCTTGTGACTAGACAAATTCAGGCCACAGGTCACGGAATCTTTTTCATAGTAAAATGCTGCACAAACATAAGTAAAGGCTATCGTTTATTTAGCAAATAAGGCAAAACGTAAGTCTCCTCTGTAAGAAGAGGTAACTTTAGCTTTCAGAATACACTGATAGGTGCCCTTAAAGTAACCAATCTAGATGGCTACCTCACATTTTAACTTTCTCTTTCAGAGATAAATAAAATCATTAATAGATGACTAACAGAAGGGGAAGTTAAAACAATTAAGCAGGGTGTGGTGATGTAGGCCAATAATCCCACAGCCTCAGGCCGGAGGATCCCTGGAGGCTATCCTAGGCTCAAAGTGAGTTCAAGAGCCGACCTGAACGCTTGCTGAGATCCTGTCTCAAATGGGAAAGAAAAAAAGAAAGAAAGAAAGAGAGAGATATGTGCACATGCACCGACACCACCACGATAAATGTAATCATTATAGACAGCAAACATGAATTAATACAAATCTACTTTTAAAAAAATTCAGTGAGATATTAACCTTCAAAAGTTGGTGGGTGGCACCTCTGTCTTGTGGGCACTAACTTACCATGGGGATTCGGTTAGCTAAGCCTCTACCATCTGTCTGTCCAAGTATGAAACTGAACGTTCAAGAACCCCCGAGCTGTTCCAGGAGTCGTTGTAGCACTGCTGGCATCCCTGTTTTACTATCGGGTATCGAACTCGGGACCTTGCCCCTGCCAGACAGGCGCTTATGTCACGGAGTTATTGCCCCAGCCCCTTCTTCAAATTCTTTCCAACGGTGTAATTCTGCCCGCTGTGCACACGCACCCAAAGAGGATGAAGTAGGATGATTAAGTTCGAGGCCAGTTGAACTAGTGTCTCCAATATTGTGAAAGGGAAAGCGGCCAGCAACGCTGTGCCTCACTGAAACGTCTCCTTAACGCTGAGCCGCACTGGACATCACTGCCCCCATCGCACAAAACGCGCGGCCTGGGACGCCCTGTACCTCCACGCGGGACTGGGCGGAATCGAGCTTCTCAGCACCGGGTTTGGAGTCGCCTTCCGGCTATGCGCCCAGGCCTCTCCCGCTCGGTTCCGGGCCTACACACGCCACCACCACCACCGCTATCCTAGCAGAGGATCAG
The DNA here is from genome assembly GCA_004027915.1 of Capromys pilorides. Taxonomy (NCBI): domain Eukaryota; kingdom Metazoa; phylum Chordata; class Mammalia; order Rodentia; family Capromyidae; genus Capromys; species Capromys pilorides. Next base: position 12,776 of record PVKN010030263.1, read on the forward strand.
CGAGCAAAAAAGTGGCGGTGACTCACAG
>PVKN010030264.1:0-12774 GCA_004027915.1 Capromys pilorides
AATCCCATTCAATTCAGCTGTCCCCCTACTGGGAATTTTCCCAGAAGAGCTGAAAACATCATACCATAGTGATATGTGTGCAACTATGTTTATAGCTGCCCAATTTGTAATACCCAAATCATGGAAAGAACCAAAATGCCTATCATTTGAAGAATGGTTGAAAAATATGTGGTATTTTTATACAATAGAATATTACTCAGCTATAAAGAATGATAAACTGGAAGACTTCATATATAAATGGATGTATATTGAACATACACTCATAAGTAAAATAAACCAGACCTACATGTGTAAATATCATATAGTCTCCCTAGTGTAAGAAATCTAAAGAAGAAATAAAAATGGAAAGGCATAACACAGCTGAATGGAAATCAAAGACTTATGGAGTTCAGAACGAAGCGACTGGAAGCAGAAAAGAGAGGAAACATAGCAGGAGCAAAACCATACACTTATGTACACAGGATGAATTTGATATTGGTTCTAGGAACCTTCAAAAGGTTTTTCACATTGATGATAGCAGCGTGCAACACTGGAACTATGATTGGAATGTGTGTTTTTCTGGTATTTTAGTTGTGTACAGCTTCCAATGTAAATTAAGTTACTGCTATACTCTCTCTCTCTCTCTCTCTCTCTCTCTCTCTCTCTCTCAAGTAAATTGTTGGTTAACAAAAAGGGTATTAAGTGAGAGTAAGAGACTAGGCAAAATGCCACATTCTTGACAGGCTACAATTTTGTACATCCTTGGATTTCTAAAAGTCTGTGTAAAAATGTATAAATGCTTTTATGAAATTCTAAAGAGATTTATTAGAATATCAATGGTTGACAGAAAATACCAATTGCAAGATAAGTCTAAGATATTTTATACTCAGAAAGACAGTGATAAAAGCTGAATCACCTATGTTATAGAGTAATAGTATCATGAAGCTTCTCTGCTCCAGGGTTGAGAATTTAAGTTAACAGACCACAAATAGGAGAAAAAGAAGGGCTACGAGGATAGCCAACATTTTGGCCCTAGCCCTTCAAGGTCAGTGAGGACTCAAGACATAAGAGAACCTGTGCTGTAATATCCTATAACTCAATGGTTTCCCAAATTTTCTGTTCAAGGAGATTAAGGGAACTCAGAGGAAAGGGATAAATGAAGAATAGTGTGTCTAAAGACAGTCACCTAGAGAAAAAACATTCTCTCAGGCTTTCACAGAGAGCAAACTGGTCAAGCAATGGCTGTGACTCGTCCTGATGGCTGACACTGGCAACAGTTCTACAAAGCACTGTACATGGTTCCAAAGTTAATCCTGAGGGGATTTGAACCTGGAAGTTACAAAAGATGAATGTTCTGTTATACAGGTCTGGCCTTAACTTGCACTTGATCACCCAGCAAAAATGCTTAATTACGAGGCATAGAATGCAGAGCTAGATTAGTATGATGAGTTGTAAGAGGGTTAAACCAACAGCCTCCAACTTTGCCAGTTTCACCTGTAACCCACTAAAATTATGGAATGTTGAACTATATATACAACTACTCCCTCTTAGTTCAAGGAGAAGAATTTTTTTCTGTTTTTCCTCCCCTACTAATATGGATTAGAAAATTCAACATGTCTACAGCCTGTGCTCTGTATCACTGCCATAAGGACCACAATATTCAATGTACCAATTATTATGAATGCACTACTAACGTGTTTTGAAACTATCATATTGTTATTTCTTATTAAAAGTGAAGAAAGAAACAGAAGAAGTCAAACTATCTTTATTTGCAGATTACATGATCTTTTATATAGAAGACTTAAAAAGCTCTGTCAGAGACCTCTGAGAGCTGATAAACACATTCAACCCAGTGGCAAGACACAAATTCAACACACACATATCAATAAAACAACCAGAACCCTCTGAGAAAAAATTCAGGAAAATAATTTCATTCATAATAGGTACAAAAAATATATCTAGGAATTAACCTCACTAAGGGAGTCAAAGACCTCTATAAGGGAGACCAAAGCACTCCAAAAAACTTAAATTGCATAGGACATTAGAAATGGAAAAATATTCTTTGTTCTTACCTGGGAATCAGCATTCAGCATGAACCAATATTGTCCAAATGTCCACATTATCAAAAATGAGATCGATTTCATGCAATTCCAATAGAATATCAACTGCATCCTTCATATATGTAGAAAAAACAATCATAAAATTCTTACAGTATTCTACTTTAGATTAAGAATTTGTCCTTAAGGTCTCACATACTTATAGACAGGGCTTTGGAAGGTGAATCAATTATGACGGACATATGGCTGGCTTGATGTTAGGAGCCAGGTTATGGTCAGAAAAGGTAGGTCACTGGGTGCATAACATGGAGAAGTATATTTTCCTCCCTGGGTATTCCATTTACTCTTTTGGCTTCCTGGCCAGCATGATAGAAGGAGTTTTCCTTTGCCTGTCCTTTCCACCACACTTTTCATGCCTTTGAGTCAGCTGACTATAGACTGGAGTTTCTGAAATTGTAAGACAAAATTAACTTCTCTTTCTTTAAATTGTGGATATTGGTTATTTTGTCCCAGTGAGAGGAAAGTGACAAAAGCAGTTTGGGGGGCTAGAAAAGTGGAATCATTGCTCTGAATGGGACCTGACTATGTGCCATAAAAACCTTTGGAGCAAGCTCAAGGGAGGAGTTTCCAAAAGTTTGAAGATACCAGCTAGAATATTGTGCATTAATTTAACTCAGAGATTTTGATTTGAGCTCAAAAAATGAGAATACTGATAGAAACGCAGACAGTAAAGGCCAATTTCAAGAGGGTTCCATTTGAAAAATGTACTCCACTGGGAGGTGGACTTGAGACCTTGTCTGTTATCTCTAGTGGAAAATTTGTCTACATTTTGCTCACATACTGAGACTTGATAGGAGACTGAAATTAAGAGTAGTGGGCTACTCCATCTAGAAAAGTAAATGTCAAGGCATACCAATGTTGAGACTGGGGCATGAGTACTGCTGGCAGATTTTAGCCATATGTACTGTGTCGATCAGGACCAAAGAATAGAGTTAAATTTGGAGAAAAAAATTGATGTTTACCAGAAAGGAAATATCAATAAACTTAGGACCTGCATAGCTTTGGCCCAGGAGAGCTTGTTTGCTGAGAAGCATAAAGCTAAAACAAAACCAAATATTTTACATCTGGAAAATATGTAAGATGCCTAGGACATCTCAAAAATCCACAAGATTACCCACTACAGTTTTAAGCATATAACTATAAAGCTTTCATTTGGGAAGAGAACCATAGAGCACCCTGCTTGAAAAAGATCACCTTTGGAATTATTTCCCCAAGATTCCTTTTATAGTGCTCAGCCATTCTAGTACTTAAAGGCCTCTGGCTATTGCTCAAGATGGCAGCAAGATTTTCACATCATCTACACAGTGCTGATGGTTTTTCAGGCATGCAGAATACAACAGTTGTGAGATTAGAGAGGCTTACACCCCAATTTCAGAAGAAGACCTGGGAAGGCAAGCAGTGTATTTTTCAAAGAGCAGTACAAGAAGTTGTGATGGTGAGGCCAAAACTGCAGTGAAGACTCTGAGAAGTTGGAGAAGCCCAGAACATAAACTATCTGCTGAGGAACACACAAGCAATGATCAATGCCACCTGAAGAGAAAAGCTCTGAGAGCTGAAACCAGCATTGCCATATGGGTGGAGCAGCACAAGACATTTGGAGTTCACATCTGATCACAACTTGCTCCTGAAACTGAACATAGGACTGACTATAGGATTTAATGTTTGCCCTCCTGGATTTTAGTGTTGATTTGGTCCTATTTCAATCTCTTTCATTTTTGGAAAGAGAATATTTATTTTACGCCATTTTATGTCAGCAATGTCTAACTTTCTTTTGGATGTTTATAGGGGCTCACATCGAAAAGTTTGCCATGAGTTTAAGGTGAGATTCTTAGCTCTCCTGGAACTGCTAAAACTTTTATGACTCTTAGACATGGACTAAATGTGTTTTTATGGAGAGATATTCAAGAGTCTTTGGGGAATGAGAATGTCACCCAAAGGCCTAATGTACTCACAGGTGGAGCTTTTGGATGATGATTGAATCATGTGGATAATATAGCTGACTTGCTGTTGGGAGGTAGGGTTTGATCAGTAGAGGTGGGTCACTGGGAGCATAACTTCAATGGTTATGTCTCCCTTTCCAACTTGTTCTTTCACTACCCCAGCTTCCTGGCTGCAATGATGTGAGAAGCTTTCTTCCAGCAGTCCCTTCCATCATGGATGTACAACCTTCCTTGGAAGTGTCTGACTTTACATGGACAGAGATCTGAAACCTGAGCCAAAATAAACATTCTTCCTTTAATTTGTGTCAGATATTGTATCCCAGTGATTAAAAAAGTAACTAAGGCTTACCACCAAGATTGAAGCTTTAAGATGATTTAAAATAAAGTTACAAAATTTTACATATATATTAAGTAAAACAAGCTAGAGTAATCAAAGTACAAATAAAGAGAAAAATAAAAGATTGATCAAAGGAAATACAGAAATAGATCTTTTACAAATGAGAAAGGGACAAAGAGTCTGAGGTGAGGGAAGGGAGAAAGGAAATATAAAAATATTTAAGATGTGTCATGTAAGTCTACCTACTACCTTCAATGAATGTAACCTTCATATGTCATTAAAATGCACTAAAATAATAAGTGAAATGGGGAAAGGGAGTCTAGGGAAAGAGGGAGGTGGGGAGTGAAGGGGAATAAAGACAACATACTTTCAGGACATGTACCCACTTCTTAAGATGAATGTAAGCATCATTTACTTCAAGTATGTATGAATACATTGCTATCCTCAGTGTGAAAAACCTGTTGAAGGTTCTCAGGACCATTATCTAATTCATCCTGTATATATAAGTGCATGGTTTTGCTACTGATGTTTTTTCTATCACTATTTTGTATTATTTAAAAAATTAAAACTTGAAAATAAAAAGGCATTTGTTGTAAGAAGCACTGGGATGCCAAAACATTGAGAGCATTTTAGTGTAAATGAAGGCGGTTGTTGTGAAGGGAGCTTGTAAAGTTTTAACATTTAATTTAGTGTCTGAATATGAATGCTCTAAAAATAAGAACATCACTAAGAAAAAAAGTATATATGGATAAAAAATTTTCATATCTACATTTTTTGCATTTTCATATTTAAATTTTTTGCATTTATTGAAGGTACAAAGATCACTTTTGGTCTAATGGGAAAATATGACATTTTCAGTGAGAAAAATATGATCAAATTTGTTTTTATTTATAATTTACTGTAAAATATTGTGCTAAATTGAGATTACTTTGATATTTCTTTTTTAAAGCTGTGACAGCTAAGACAGAGAAAGTGATCCACAAAGATACACAGATTCAGATGAATTGATATTCCTTTAAAAATATAGTGTCTGCTATAAAAATCTAATATCTATAAAACTAAACATCAATGTACATAATATTATGTATAAAAAGACAAGATCAGGCTGGCCAGTTAGCTCAGCACACTAAAGTGACTGCTTAGGCAAGTGCAGGGAGTGGCATTCAATCCCTGACATGCTGTGCTGGCCTCACCCCAGGGTGCACTGAGACAGCGACTGAGACTGGGCATCGTAGCGCATGCCTGTAATCCCAGTGCTTGGGAGGCTGAAAATAGGAGAATCACTATGAGTCCGATCTATGTAGTGAGACCCTGTAAACCCTGTAGACCCACTCCTAAATACATTTTTAAAAAGCCAAGACCTATGTGTTATGCAAGCTGTATAGAGAAATATTGAGAGATATATAATATACATATATTTAAATATTGCTTAAATATAAGCATAACCCTTTGGGACATGCTTATACTAAAAATTGTTTCTCTAAAATTTAAATTTAACATGTGCCCTGTATTTTATCTGGCAACCTTAAATGCAAGTAAATCATATTTTTCTTTCTTTTTCTTCCTGTTTTACTAAAAGTAAATGTGAATAAAAGATTTGCAAACTCATCAATAGACACAAACTCTAAATATCTATTTTACCAGAGTATATGGCCATCCCACATCCTCCTCAAAAAGTTAGAGTGAAATGCTAAGAAGACTTCATTGTTCATTTAAATTCCTCAAAATTCCCATCCTCAATTCTTCAGTACACTGTATTCATTCCACATCAATTCATTTTACATCAATTCATTTAACTACAATGATATGACTTATACAGAACATTCTCCATTTTTCTAGATTATTAAAGAGAAAAGGAAAACTATTTATAAGACGAAAAACACTTGTGACATACATTGTGGGTATATGAGTCAGCTCACCCACCTTTATTTTACAGAGATAAAAGCAGGCATAGTTTCTCCTCTCCACGATTTTACTGGCCACCAAGATGCTTATCAATGTTAAAAGAGAGTGCAATCTAGGAATGCAATGATTACAGACTCAAGAATTCATGATGCTATAATTTTATAGTATGCAGGGAATTATTTTAAGTATGCTTTAGGGCGTACAGTATGCCTACTTTGGAAAGTTTCATACATAGAAGGAAAGAAATTATAAAGATTACAGCAGAAATTGATGAAATTGATGTTAAAAACTACAAAGGATCAATGAACCAAAGTACTCTTTGAAGGATGGGGAAAGGAACCTAGGGTGACAAGATGGGTGGCAAGGAGTGGAAGGGAAATAGAAAAGATGAAGTGATATGTGTATGCACTGATTGGACTACAGTGAATGTATTTACTATGGTTTGGAAAAATATACTAATGAAAAATAAAAGATAGGAAAAGAAAAAAAAAGAATTCAAGTGATGACATGGCTAGAAGATATGTCTTTTGTTCATTTACTATTAAAATTCTGAATGTTGAACTAAACATGACCAGAATAAATGACTTGTTATTCATATTTTCCTGCATACTTTGAACAGTACTGTCTATCATCAGCAAAGCATGGTAAACAACCTCTGAAAGAGTCATCAAAAACCAATATTCATGGTCATACGATGGATGATACACAGTATGAATAATGAAGCAGATTGTATCAAACAAAGTATTGTAGGGCACTGTAGGAAAAAATTCTATGTTGTATCAATATAAGCAGATTCCAAAAAGTAACAGCATTGTGAGTACTACCAACTTTACTCTCTCTCTTAAAAAGCAGGGATAATGTAATATTTTCCAGTAATAATGCATTTGATAAGAACATTAATGAATCGAACCAGGACCTGAATAAGAAAAATAATGGCTAGACATGAATGACAAAGAATCTTCTTGTACACTAATTTGACAATTAAAAATATAAACACTGTGTTTCTATTCATTAAACTAGACTTTTTTCAATAAATTCTCTCCCTCTCATTAGCTTTTGTGATACATTTTAGTTCAAGTATTTACATTCAGTGGCAAATATTTCTTGGGATTCTGTACATTATAGGGCAGCCCTAGAGTCAAGGAACCCCCTAGTTCTCCTGTGCTGCTCCAACATGAAATTTTACAACAGCACATAGCTTGACATTCTCATGCATAAGGTCTTCCACCTCACTGGAAGAAGTCACAATTATTGAGTGTCAACTCTATGCCCAGCCCTGTGCTCAAGGCTATACAGATGGGATCTCATTTTATACTTATATTAAATTTCTCTGAAATAAAAAAAATTCTTTTTATTAAGCTACTAAACCTGATAATAGTTTGGTGAGAAGCAAAATATAATTGAAAGAGGATAATCTGAGTTTATTTGCTTTATTAATTTCCCCAAAATTGCTGCAGAGCATGCAGCTCTTTGGCCTTTTTGACTACTCTTTACAAGCATAAAATTTAGTACTAGGAAGTGAAGACCTCACAATCAGAACAAATAGCCTTGGTATCCCAGACTACGTCTAGGACCATGTCTCATACCATCTTGCCTTACTAAGAAGAGAATTTCTAAAGTAACCAGATTTCCTAGGGGTGTATAGCCCCTCATATACACCATACTGAGATAAGATTGAAATACCATTTTTTTTTTTGGCGTTGAAGATGTAGCACCACGTCTTTGATCATCTGTGATCTCTGTAATGTCCTTTGTATTATAAAAAACACTTTCATTCTTATTGTTTTATTCATGCCAAGCAAGATTATAGGTTTAGGCACTGAATATTACCAAGTCTGATAAGGCAAGGGGCTGGGGACAGATAGGTGTCATAATGGCAACATATTTGCAAATTTCTTTATTTTAACACAAAACCTCGGTGACACTTGATGCTGGTTTCCTCCAGATAAAAACAGGTGAAAGGCCTGTCTCTTTTTCGTCATCTGACTTCTACCAAGACAGTTCAGGAAAGTCATCATTAACACCTGAAGTAGAGAAGCAAGGGCCATTTCCTGACGAGTTCATATCACATAAAATGCTCTACATTGACAAGTGATTTGGAGTATCAAGAACTTTGTTCTCTCTCTTCCTTGCAATTAGTTCTTGACCTTTATTCTCTAAGGTGTATTTTAATCTAGTAAGTCACAGACCAGAGATTGGAAGCCAATTTATAACAGCGTGTGTGTGTCGTGCGTGCGTGCATGTGTGTGTGCGTGTGTGTGTGTGTGTGTGTGTGTGACAGAGAGACAGACAGACAGGACAGACAGACAGACAGAGAGACAGAGGCAGAGACAGAGACAGAGACAGCCAGACATTGACAGAGACAGAGAGATGGAAAGAGACAGAGAGATGAAAAGAAACAGAGAAAGACAGACAGGAAAGAGGGAGAAAAAACTAAAAATCAAAGTGCCACTGTCATTGTCATTCTTGATCAGTCTCTCTGCTCATTACTGTATGAACCGAATAGTTTGGTGGAAGCAGATGATACAGCAGTGAAGAAAATGGAAAAAATTCCTCATACATCTTATTTTTGAATTGTGGAGAGACAGGCAATTCACATCATATGGAATCCAGTGTTATGTTAGATACCGGTCAATGAAAAAGTCTGAAGCAAGAGAGGAAAAGGAATATAGGCTGAAAGGTGTTAGCTCTGGTAGTGGATTATTAAATAGAGTGATCCAAGAAAGTACATATATCATTTGCCAAATTTATTTGATGTAAGAAACCATTTGTCATAGATCAGCTCACAGAAATTAGTAGATGCTGCTGGGTTTTTTTTTTTTTATGTATTTAGTACAGGGTCTACAAGATCTCACTACGCAGATCAGACTCATAGCAATCCACCTGTTTTCAGCCTCCCAAGTGCTGGGATTACAGGCATGTGCTACCACCCCCAGTCTCAGTCGCTGTCTCCGTGCACCCCAGGGGTCGGGCCAGCATGGCACTTCAGGGATCAAACCCCAGTCCCAACACCTGACTAAGCAGGTGCTTTAGTGTGCTGAGCTATCTGGCAGGCCCTGGTTTTTAAAAAGTAGCTTCATTGATGGTCTAAGCACCTGCCTCACAAATGCAAGAACCCGAGTTCAATCTCTGGCACCACATGGCACTCCAGGTGCTGCAGAGTGCCAGCCACCAAGATGAGCATGGTAGCACATGCCTATAATTCCAGCACTGAGGAGGCTGAGACAGGAGGATCACTATGAGTCTCAGCTGTGTACTGAGATCCTGTATCAAATAAATAAATAAACAAACAAACATAATAGTAGCTTCAGCTGGACAGAAGTAAATCAAATAGGGATAACATTTTTCTACCAGTAATTAAAATGTAAGTCATTCAAACAAGATAGAAGTTTCATTTTCATTTGCTTAAAAGATGTGTGGCTTGGTGGCTGGGGAGATAGCTCTGTGACACAAGTGCTTGCCTGGCAAGTACAAGGTTGTGAGTTCAAACCCAAGCCCACCAAAAAAGGGGGGAGACTGAGGGATGTGCGATGCCTGTATATTTTCACCAGGAACACGGGCTTCTTTTGGATTCCTGCTCAACTGTCTTAAATACATTGCTTTCACACACTTCCACAAGCTTGCTGCAGACCAAGAAGCTTACTTTATTTCCACCATCACACCTACATTCCAAGAGAACTCTCTTAATGGATTCTTCTCATAGGTTCCAGCCAACATATTTTGCCTATGTATAATTGATCACTGCTATATGTAAAGGAGGCTAGGAGTGTATTTTAGCTAGAATTGGACTTATAATAAAACTAATCTTTCTTTCTTTTTACTGAAGAAGAAAATGACAATTATCAATCTTCATTAACATAGGAGAATAAAGCACATTCTCCAATGAAAGAAAGGGCACTATTCAATTTTAATGAGACAATAGTACAGCTTCCCAAAATTCACACTGCTGCTGTAGTCAATTATTCTCATGGAAGAATGTGATAATATTTTGTGAGACAGAGCCTACAGGCAACATTACTGCACTGCTATCATTTGGGAACACTCACCTCCTATCTTTTCCCCTTACCACAAAGCAGCCAGAATACCAGGTTAAATCATGTAAGCCCAGTCATATCACTTTCCTACTTGAACTCACTGGTAATGTTTTACCATCGTGCAAATAAAATCCAAACATCATAAAATGGACACTACCCTTCTTTTTGTCTGCTTCTTCACCCATCTTATATGTTGCTCATGACTTTCAGCCTTGCTATTATTTGAACATACCAAGATCATTCCCACCTTAGGGCTTTTATCTAGAATGCCCTTCCTGGAATGGCTAGACTTTATATATCATTCAGATTTCCACTAAAATAGTCTATCCGGCTGGGCATGGTGGTGCACATCTGTAATCCCAGCAATTGGGAGGCTGAGGCAGAAGGATTGGTGGGAGTTGGAGACCAGCCTAGGCTACAGAAATGAGCTCAAGGCCAGCCTGAACTGCATAGCAAGACCCTGTAGCAAAAGACTAAATAAATAAATAAATACATACATACATCATACATACATACATACATACATACTCCATCTGCTCAGAAACATCTTTTCTGACTCCATTTAATAGCCTCACTACAATTAGACACTACAGAGCATAGCACTCTAGTTTCTTCATAACTTTTTAACATGCTCAGACATTTGTGTCCTTGTTCACTGTTGCCATAATGATGTTCCATAAAGGCAGAAGTATTGCTTCCTTTGTTACCTGCCACTCCCCAGAACCACAGCAAATGGAATGGGTAGGCCTACCTACAGTATTACTGAATGAATGATTGAATTTAAGTACTCTTACTCTGTTAGTCATTCTTTTCTGAAGACCTATTAGTTTGATAGAAGTCCTCTTAGACAATCTACAAGAAACAACTCAATACTTAGAAGTGAATCATAGCAAAGCACAGCATGATGCATTAAGCAATATTCACTGCACTGGCTCAGTGAGTAGCCGATCTATAAATGTTACTTTTGTATGGGATTCATTTATCAATTTTGAGAATTTTCAGAATTAGGGTTTCCAGAGTCATACATAACTGCCCCATATCATGCCATGTGATAATGTATGATTATGAGTCAAGACTATATAGCCCATCAGTACTCAGTCTTCTAAACACCAGTTTGAGATCCTCAGGTATACATGGCTTCAAAGCCAAAATATTTACCACTCATCTGATTTTAACAGTGATTTTCTATTTTAAGGAACAATCTAGAAGGTTTTAGACTTTTCATAGACATTATTCCAATTTGGAGGCGGGGTATGACAGGAACAACTATGCATTCACCAAATACAATTTCTTTTCTTTCCTGGGCATGTAGCTAGACTGCAATTAGAAGAAGCCATGTTAATGAGTTGAGCCAATGAGATGTGGGTGGAAGTGATTCACACCACATGATGGGAAGAGACTGGATCCCTTAATGACTCAGTAGAGAACAGTTATTTATACCCCTTATCTGAGTTTAAATATGACATGAATGATAAGTAAAGTTTCAGTCTATTAAGCCCCTGAGATTTTAGGAATTTTTTATTGTGTCATCTCTCCTACCCTTATTTAAACAGAGAAATAAAACAAAGACTGTGATAATAAAATACTGTTATATTTTCAAAGAAAAGAATTCAACTTACTGCAATCTCAGCCATTTTGGGCTGTTACAAATTATGTAGTTTTAACATCAGTAAAAGACTAGCAAAAAGCTAGTGGCTTCTTAGATGACATAAACATACTGTATTTGCTTTTCAAGTACTGGAAATGTTTCTAACTAAAACATGAAAGAAATAGTTTAACAGGCTGACTTGGGGAAAATGCTCAACATGAAGAGACCAAAATGTTTTTCAAAAAGGGAAATAATTCAGTATGGTGCCAAAGCCCTGCCCAGGTTTGAGTCAAGGGACAGCCAAAGTAAAATAAAACTCTTGAACTTATTTTGAAATTTAAAGAAAATTTCCTGACAAGGGTAAATTATTTATTTAGCTATCACTTAACATAATATTTATTTCTCTAAAGAGATTTTAAGTAATGTAACTATTTTAATGAGGACTATCTAAAGTCTTTTCCTAGAAAGATCTATTTTATCTTTGTTTTTCAAGACTCGGTCTTGCTGTGTGATTCAGGCTAGTTTTAAACTTAGTATGTAGTCTAGGCTGCCCTCGAACTCAGACGCCAGCCTCAGCCACCCAAATGCTTGAATTACAGGCATGAATCATCATGCCCAGACCATTTTATCCTTTAAAAGATCCTCCCTGGGATTTATAGGATCAAAATAGATGTCTTTTTTACATGATCAACCTTTATATCTTACTTGTTCAAATGCTATGCTCGCTGTTCACTGTTGCTATAATGGTGTTCCATAAAGGCAGAAGTATTGTTTCCTTTGTTATCTGCCACTCCCCAGGACCACAGTAAATGGAATGGATAGGCCTACCTACAGTATTGTTGAATGAATGATATGATTTTTTTTTTTTTTTTTT
>PVKN010030265.1:0-12774 GCA_004027915.1 Capromys pilorides
TGAGGTTTGGTCTGTCTAGAGTCCAAAATCTAACTCCTTAGTTATCATCCTATTATAGAACCTTTTATTCATTTCCACTGCTAGTTTCTCACATGAATTTGTATTTTGGCCTCCTGGTCAACAAAGTTCTCCAGGTCTCAACACATCACACCTAAAAATCTGAGAGCTCTCCAACCTGCAGTGGCACAACATACTTTTAACATCTGTTCATTTGGCCTTCAATGCCAGTGGCTTTAGGTATTCAAAGTAAAGATGAGAATGGATAGTAAGGAATTACTTATTATAGTTACCCTTTACAAAACTCTTAATCATCTTTATGTGTGTGACTTCCATGGTGATACATGCTTATTTTGAGAAAATTATAGAAACATATGACTTAGAAAGTGAAAATTTAACAAACAAAAAAAACCTCTATAGTCTTTGAAAAGAGACCTTTCTCCATCACCATTTGGTTCCTGCTTCAGGTGTTTTATTCTGCATAACAGATTATCCAAAATTTCGCGACTTTAAGCAATGACTGCATAATTTGCTCATGAATTTGTGATTTCAGCAGGACTTCATGAGGACAGTGTGCCTTTGCTTGGTGTCAGCTGGGGTGGCTCAAAAACAAAAAAAAAGAATAATTATTTACATGACTGGCAGTTGTCCTGGGAAAGCTCAAGTAGCTGGAGGCTGGCTCAGCAGAGTCCCCGGGGCAGTCTCTTCGGCTCTCAGGCTCTCTGTGTGGTCACTGCAGAGCCGCGGGGCTCCCTGCGTGTGGGTGCAGAGTTCCTCACATGTTGAGAGACAGAAGCTGCATTGCCTTTTCTCACCAGCCTTAAAAATCATGCAGCATCATTTCAACGTATTTTCTTATTCAAAGTGAGGCATGAAGGCTGGCCCATGTTCAAGGAAAGGGAGTTAGCCTTTTAGACTTTGTAGGAATAATGTCAAAAAATTTGTGAGCTTATATCAAACCTACCACAGTTCCTGTGAACCTTGGTTGAACTGCTGTTCTCCTGACATCTTTGTCAGTACCACTTTTATTTTTATTTGTTTATTTGGTTTTTGTGTTTGTTTGAGACTGTGCTGTCCAGGCTGGTCTCAAACTCATGGGCTTCTGTGTTCTTCCTGTCACAGTCTCTTAATTGGGACTATAGGCAGCATCACAGGCCCACTGATTCCATCTCTACTTTTATGACTGAACTGGATGCAGGAAGATATGTGCAAGAAGTGAGAGTTGTCAACAACATCCATAACTCCACAGCTGTGACCCTTGCCACTTTTTAAGACCTTCCTTCCTCCTAGTGCTACGGAGGTTCTCCGCTCTCAAGTTTTTTGGTTCTCTTACTGCACACCCCTCCTTACTCCCACTATAATATCCTGCAACCAATTAACCTAGGATGATAAATAGAGATGTTGGGTCCTATTACCAGTGTGGTCAGCAGAGCTCCTCCAGACAGCTGCATCCAGTCCCGAACCAGTTCTGATCAAAGCTTGCAGTGAGTGTGTCAGCACTACCCAGGCACTTCCTTCAAATCACCCACAATGCACTTTTTCCCATTGTTTATACCAGTGATAGGCCACAACTTTCCCATATCTTAGCCAAAAGTTTCATGACCTGCTTTCATCCACCTCACTTTTAAGTTCTATGAAATGCTATGCCAACATGAATAGCATTAATAGAAGAAATTAGTTGTAGTATGGAAGCTATATGCAAGGGCAAAGAAAAGTGGATTCATCTTAGGAAGACTAATATAATAACAACTATCTGAACAAAGCAGGGTTTCTTTGTTGGACTTGCCTGATTCCATTGTAGTGGAAAGCAAAATATAAAACCTAAATTTTCATAAGCCTTGTTGCATATTTTTTTCATAGAAGATAAAATTTAAATATAACTTCTTAGAGCTGTGAGAAATAATAGGAAATACTATCTTATGGACCACTACAGGAAATTATTGTATTTTTATCTGGAATGTCCCAGTCTTACTACCCCAACATGGTATTTCCATTGTGTTTTTGAACTTCAAACACTCTGCCATATTTATGTGGTAGAGGCCTTGTATACTTTACTTTAAATCATGTTATAAATCACGTGCTGTTCTGTAAAGAAATCAGCCAAATGAATGCATTTTTCAATTTTAAAATAAAGCACTTGATTTGGGGAGCATAGCTGTAACTCCTAACTCCTAATTGTGAGTCACCTCAGCAGAGGGCCTTATACTATTTAGTTTTGCTTTCTTAAGCAACTATGTCTGCTCCTGCAATCTGGATGAGTTACTACAGTGCCAGACTGTAAAGCTGAGCTCAGGCACGTCTGAATCTGTGTCTGTGTGTGTGTCCATCTGTCTAGCATTAGTAGACATTTATGGAGGGTTTAGTGTGTCAAGAAATTGATGCATCTTGGGCCAGCGAGATAGCACAGTGGTCTAAAGCACCTGCTTAGGCAAGCTAAGGCAACGGCAGGGACCGCGGTTCGATCCCCTGCACACCATGTGCTGCGCCAGCCCCACTTCCAGGGCAGGCTGAGCTGGCAAGAAAGAAAGAAAAGAAAGGAAATAGAAAATAATAGAACTAAAATAAAACAACTAAAATAGTAGAAATTGGTGCATCTTATCATCTACAAGAACAAAACTGAGGCTTCACCAGATGAAGTAATTTTGTCCATGATTGAACAGCATATATGGTGAAATTCTCTTTGAGTTTTATTTTCTTATCCCTGGCACCTTGATTTTAGCTGAATACTGTCCTATAACCATTTCCTCCATCATTTCATCCCCTCCACTGTCTTACAATATGGAAAGCCTTCAGTTTCTAGAGAATGGTTTTTCTTTTAAGGGATATTGCCATGACACAAATCTCTATCCACATGGACTATGAGGTTCCATGCATAATAAAAATCCCAATAAAAGTCTAGGTGTTTGTAGTATTTCTATTTGCATGTAACTTGAAGAAATCTCCTTGGGCTCATGACACTGTGTTGTTATATAACAGATAGCTTTTAAAAGTTGAATTGAACTCATGGAAAACACTGGATTTAATAATCAGGCCTAGGTTGTGAGTACAAGACCCAGGAGGAAGAACTCAAGCTGCCTCCCACTGCCCTATGGTAATTCTGTTTCTCGTAAGCAAGCCAGTGGAGGACTTACGCAGAGTTCAGTGAGATGATAAACTAAGAGGAACGGAATAATTCTAAAAGGAGTAATGCAAAGCAGAAATGCAATTACATATTATAAACTTGGCAGTGGTGAAGGGAGGAAGTGCTCAAGAGTTAAAATATGTGTGTGTAACTTTTCGCGACCTGCTGGCTTTGACATTTTATCGATTTGAAGCATAGAAGCTTCGTCTTCCTTTTACCATACTTCATTTGTAATATAATTGTATTACATGTTTCCTCTGCAAACATTTGGAATCATATTAGGAAGTAGTATAGTTTTTGCTTGAAGTGCCAAAGATGGTTTTTGAGTTAGTTAGTTCCATTTGGATTCCACTCAGCTTTTTTAATGCATAAGTTTATGTCTGTTGACAAATTTGGAGTTTTTAGCCATTATTTCTTCCAGTGCTTTTTAAGTTTTGCCCTCTTGTCCACCTGTTTTTTTTTTTTATTTTAAAGAGAAAAAAACATAAAAATATACAGCATTTCAAAATAATATGATAGAAAATTAACAATGGATGTTATATTACATATTGTTATCTTTAAAATAGTTGCTGAAAGTAACAGATATAGGCATATAAAATCGATCACACAATGTAAGCAATAACTGTTCTTTCAATGGAATAATAGATATGAATGGTACAATTATCTTAACTGTCCTGTGTGTGTGTGTGTGTGTGTGTGTGTGTATTTCTCCCCACTTCTTTTCTCCTCCTGTGATTCTGATGCTACAGATATTCTTTTGCTATAGGTTCACCGACTCAGGTCATTGTCTTTGTAGCTCACGTGTTTTTGCTTCAGCTTTCTGTTGTGTTTGCTTGTTTGTTTTGAGCATGTTTGTAATTGTTTACTGAGGCATTTTTATGATGGTTTCTTTCACATCTTTGGCGTACAATTGTAGCATCTCTGTCATTTCAGTATTGGCATGAATTGTTTTTTAAAAATTCAAATTGTAGTTTTCCCTTATTCTTGAGATGATGGTTGATTTTTAATTGAAACCTGAATGTTTTAGAAACCCTGTTATGAGATTCTGGATCTCAAAGAAGCCATCTGTTTTAGCTGGCTTCTTCCAGCACTGGTGTGCTGGGGTAATGGTGGAGCATGCTCACTGCCAGTGAGCATATAGCAATATGCAATATAACATCTTGAATTCCTGGGCAAAGCAGTAAAATAAAACAGAAACGAGTGGCCTGCAAGCTGCGCCTTTCCTCACCTGGTCTCCCATCCCGTGCTCACCCCCGTGGCCACTGCCCAGAACCCGTCCTTCCCTGGCACTCTGCCGCGCTCAGGTCTCTCTGGCCTGCCTCCCGCGCTTTCCTCCCGCCTTTGCTCAGGGAGCTCTGCACAGATCACTGTATTTCATATGCACAGCCCTCCCATTCCTGCTCTTCCCTGTCCTGCTCTCTTTCTCCACAGGATTTAACCACCTTCTTAAACACTGTTGGTTGTATTTACCTTTTTTTTTTTCATTGCTCAACTGATTTTAATCACATGACATCCAACCCCTAAATTGACATAATCATTATGCAAAATACATAGATGAATACTGACTTCTTTTAAAAATATAAAATAGGCAAAGACATGTAAAAATAGGCAAGTTTCCATTAAATGAAAATTTTACAACAAGAAACTTCTTTCCATGTCATTTGGAGAGAAATTATCATTTTAAACAATATTCAAGTTTATTAAACAAATTAAAAATTGAGTTATAAAATGTTTAACTTTCATCAGCTTCAAGGTTTATGTTGCTGCCAAATTTTGCTTTTAACTAAACTTTCAAATCTGTTAACACCCGCTGAATCGATTCTACTCTGGATTCCAAGGCGTCAATTTCTTCTTGCAAATTTTTCTTTGCTTCTTCTAGCATTTACTGTGTTTCTTCTTGAGAATGGCTAATGAAAACATCGCCAATCTGATACGGTATCGTCACGCAGTCGTCGTCTGCGAGCATGATGTCGTCACAGGCATCTTCTAAATTCTGGAGCTGCTGCTTTTTTAGCTCTATTTCTTCCTTTAGTTCTGTGATTCTACTCGTGTTCCGCGCAAATTTGTTTATCCTTTGTTGATCTTCAAAAGTGACATTGACGTCTTCCGCAGCTGCCGCCTTCATGGTGGCCGCCATCTTGGGACTCCCTTTTTTTTTTTTTTAACATACCCTGCTAATAAGTTGTCTTAAGTTAGTAATTGTATATGTTACACTCACATTGGTATTATCTAGGACTATGCCCAGAATATAGTACATGCTCAGTAAATTTTATTGAATGAATGAGTGAATGGAAGGATGGATCACTCTTAGAAGAAACCAAAATCACGACTCTTATCTCTCTTTTTTTTTTTTTTTTTTTGTGGTACCGGGGGAGGCAGACACTTGTGCCCCTGAGCTGTCTCCCCAGCCCCTCTATCTCTTGTTAAGTCATCTAATTAGAAACCCAAAGCCATCAAATAGAAAAATATTAAAACTAATGCACAAATCAATTAGAAAATCAATTGTTATTATATATCATATCAATAATATGTTTCTATAGTTCTATGCAATTAAAAATGCACTGGAAGAAATTTCATTTAAAATGGTAAAAGGTCACACAGGGAAAATTGTAAAACTATTTAGAGGACAATATAAAAGAATATATATCTATGTACTAATGTCTATTTGTCTGTCTATATGTATTTTGTATGTATGTTGTGGGGATTTCACATTTCCTGTATTAATTTATATTTCTGTTAATATTATTTAATGTAATATATTTAGTATTATTAATATTATATATTTAATATTGCTTCATTTCAGTTAAGTCCCCAAGAGACTTGATGCCTTAAAATTGAGTTAAAGTTGCGTAGATTCAAATATAAGTAATGAAAAATAACCAAGAATATTTTATAAAAAGGGAGATACAATTTCTTCTGTTGTAGAATAGCAAACATAACATTATGCAGTAATTATTATTATAATTGAAGTGGTACTAGTGCAGTCCATCACCATGAAAATTAAAGAAACAACAGTTGGACATGACCCAAGTGTTCATAAGAATTTGATAGTGATAAGTCAGTGGGGATGGAAAATTAGTCATCTTTAACTGGAATAAAATACGCCATCAAAATAAATTCTAGATGAATCAAGATTTCGAATGTAATAATGAAAAGTAATAAACAATAAAGAACAAGAGAAACAGATTCTTTTCATAATATCCTGTTAAGGGATGGGATAAATAATGTAAGTAAAATACAGAACGTCACACAAGGGGAAAAATCAGTCACTGTGACTAATTTCACACCCTAAGTTACTTTTTAAATTTGCCTTGATTTTTAATTAATAAATATACAAAAATTTAATTATGATGGTATGTCTTTATTTAAACAGTTAAAATGTATGCAAAAATTCTCCTCCCTTTAAAACTGTTGAATTATTTATAATCTTACATCTGACCAAAATAACTGAAATAAGTATCTGAAGTTTTATGTGTTTTTTTCTAAAAAATTCAGCTGTTCAAGACATTTAACATGCTATACAGGGATTTTGAACTAGTTAAATCAGAAATCACAAAATGTTGTATTTTTCTCTTAAGTATAAAGTTGCCCTGGTACCTCTGTGCATAATTAGTAGAGTATGAGTTACAAATAATACGTCTAGATTACATTGCATGGTTGTTAGTGTGTTGTTGACATTGCTGTCTTTTATGGGAGAACACAGATGATTTTAATGATCTTATAAAACTTGAAATTTCAAGAAATTTGCTTAATTTTTTCCAGCTTGAGAATTTAGGAAAAGTTTGACACATCTTACTGTTTGCCATGTTGTTGGCTTGACATAATGCCTATAAAATTCTTCACAGTTGTATATATTGATTGTCCTTCTCCAGAAAATCCTAAGGATGCTCTAAGACCATGTGCTTGATGGACATTATTGAAAAGCACTGTTGTTGTTTAGCTTTAGAGGTAGGATCTGTACAGATGCCAGCAAATACTTTCACTTGCCAAGTCATTGAGGGATGGTAGATTTCATATGTGGATGTGAAGAAATCCCCACCCCCCCTTCTGCCAAGTTCAGACTCATTCTTTCCTGTAGGTCTCTGGCCCTTCTTTTGGCCCCTTGCCTGCTCCTTGCTGCTTTATCTCCCAACAACTCCTTAGCCTCTCACCTTTCCTGTGAAAAATCACTGAGTGGCACACAGAGGACCTTAAAAACAAAAAACAAAATTAAATACTTTGTGTGTTTAACTGTTTCTGTATCTACAAGGACTACTCAGACTAGACAGCAAATATTTAAATGTTAGCAATGTATTATCATACAAGGCATATCGCCATTAATTCCTCTCAAAGTACTGTCCATCACATTGAACATACTTACCCCATGTTCTCATCACTTCTGAAGCAGTTCTGAAAGTCCTTTCCTCAAGAATGTCTTTACAAGGTGGGATCAAAGATACAGTGAACGCTGTTGGTGAGCGCCATCCGAGAAAGGCAGGCTTGGTAGAACACTAGAGCTCCCTTGTCCAGCTTATTCACTGGATCTGGCACCATGTGACTTCAGTCAGAATGGTCACGAAAGGTGGACATTTTGCCTGTATTCAGGACACTGGGAGCCAGCCACAACAGCACAGCCAGAGACACTCATGAAAGGCCTGCTTCTGAAAGTAGTTAGAGTGATGAGAGACGTATGTTTGAAGTGAGGGATGTATTTTGAAAAAAGTTAATGGTTATGTGTCTTTTACTGTAACTTTTAAAATGTAAGCATTCATCATAATATTTATTGTACCTCAAATACCTGTATCGGTATCTACAGAGAGAGAGAGTAAGCCTGGTACCAAACCAGATTGTTTGTTTGTTTGCTTGTTTTTTCTTTGCAGTACTGGGGATTGAACTCAGAACCTTATGCTTGCCAGGCAGGCACTTACACCACTGAGCTATATCCCCAGCCTTGTTTGTTTTTAACATGGACAAATACTTTTTTTCTTTCTTTATATGGGTTAGTAGTGTAATACTGCATGATTGTAGTTAATTCCCTTGTTTGTTGAAGAATCTTGTTTTGGTAGCTTGACACAACTGTGGCAATAGAACTTTTCAGGGAGCATATTTGAAAAATAAGGGTTAATATTGTTTTGGGTTTTGTTTTTTTTTTCATTTTTATGTATTTGATAGAGGGTCTCACTATGCAGCTCAGACTTGTAGTTTGATCCTCTTGTTTTTAGCCTCCCCAGCGCTGGGATTACAGGTGTGCACTGTCATGCCTGGACCTGGTTAGGATTGGGCCATTGCTGCATTCGGGACTAGGGATCAAATCCTGGTCCCTGCGCTTGCCAAAACAGGCACTTAGTCTGCTGAGCTATCTCACCACCCCTTATTTCTTTTTGTACTGGGAATTAAACTCAGAACCTTGTGCTTGCCAGGTAGGTGCTGTGCTGCTAAGCTGTCTCCCCAACTACTGTTAATCCTCTTGGAACCAACAAACTTAAACCAAAGCTGATATAGAGAATTGTGAATTCTAGAGTATTATTTTGTTTTGTTCATTTTGGTTTGTGGGAATCTGTTCAAGTCTTGATTACTTCATGCCCTTAATTTGCTGTTGATGTTCACTATGCCCTCAGAATATGAACGTATCAGAGTTAAAAGTGAAAACTATTGATTTCCTAGGTGCTTTAAATGCTGAACATTTGAATTAACATTTATTAAACATCTGAAGGTGGCATAGATAAGTTACCAACTAAAATTATGTATATTTGTTTCTGGACTATGTCACTAGATATTTTACTGTGCAGATTTACATTCTTAATCATGTTTGGTTTACAATAATATTAAAAGAAATGCATTTCCTAAGTGCAGCTCAGTTGTACCATTAAGGGACGTGATATTCTTACATCATTCCAGGCAAGGTAGACTCCACCTTGGCTACAAATAACCCATCCAAAAATAAAATAGATTTAGCTTGGGGTAGTTGAGGAACTACATCATACTATGCACTCATTGGTCCATGCAGAAAGGAAGATGGAAGATGATGAGGCTGTACCTTCCGATATTTCACCTTATGGCGATGCTAAATCTAACTTTCTTGAGCTTGCATTCATTTTATTTTAGGGAGTTCACTTAGAGCCATGGAACTAGAGTGGGAATGTATCCTACACAGCCTTTATCAAACTTTCTAAATCTAAAGAGTCACCTCATGTTTCCTGAAGCTCTTCTAAAAATACTTTTTTATTGCACTTAGGAATGAAGATATTATTAAATTAGGAAGCTTCTTACATTTAGTGCAGAACATATAGTGCCCCTGGGGATGCAGGCCCAGACCCATCGCCTAAGGCTATGACAGAGTACTATATATGCTGAAGTCCCACCCCTCCATACTGCTCCAAAAGCAAGCTAGCAGCCAAGAAATAGAGGGGGTACTGTGAGGTCCTTTGCCTCTCCTAACTTGACCATCCAGCTTTTTGGATGAGTGACAAGTAATGTGCTTAATATTTGTTAAGCCTCAAAGTAGTCAATTTTATCTGGAGAGAGGTGTTGATCACCCATAACAATATCAAGGGGCACTTAATGGTGTCAAATATGTTGCTGCCTAGAAGAGGGTTATGGAGCTGTTTCTAAACATGCTTAGAGCTTTGTAAGACAAGGGTCCTGGCACAGAGATCTTCTGGTTGTTAGACAAGGTTTCATCTTAGTATGCTTTGATGCCAGGAATTTTTGCCTTCTCACTGTCAAATAAGGAAACCTGCTTGATAGAGTTCTCTAAACTGTCCTTAGCAGAACTCAGAAGCCTCCTTCCTATCTTTGCCAGGCCTCCCCAGCTTCCTGGCTTTCTTATCTGTAGGTCTCGACTTCCAACTGTTGGTTTCTTTGCCTGTTTCATTTCCCCATGTTGCTATCTCTGGCCATAGAGCCACAGAGTCTCATCCTTTATTGGTATGCTCAGTGGAAGGAGCTTTCATCAGCAAATTGTAGTCCAGCAGGGTTCGGATCTCTTGGAACTAAAATGCATGATCATCCGGAATAATCCACTGCTTTCTTTGCTGTCCAGGCAAGCAGGAGTAAACAGGCACCCCACTGGCTGTTTGTGTTGTCTGGAGTTACTGTCTCGAATCTGCTTGCAAGAAGTTGCTGGAAAACAGGCCATTTCCATTGCCTTCTCAGATGTCAGTTCACTGACTTTGGCTGGTCTTCACTTGTTAACTAGTGTCCTTCTATCAAACCTCTGCATGTGTAATAATATCCCTCTCCTGAGCATTGATTCTAAGAGGTCTGGAAAAGAAGATGAAAAACCCAGAGGATCCTGAGTAACACAAACTACTTGAATTTCTAAAGAGATGATTTAGTGAATGTTGGCTGTGACTCGGCGGGATAACATCACAGCCATCTAATACCTTAACCTTAACTAAAGAGACTAGAATATGGGCTGATGCCAGGAATGTAAGGATTGGGCCTTGGTATCTGTGATTATCCTTCTCTCACTTATGTTCAGCTCTTGACATTAGAGAAGATGCCTGATACCTGAAGATATGGGCCCTTTTCTACCCCATTTCTCCTACAATACTAAAAAACACATAACGCTTGATGAGGTGGGAGGTATGTGAAGATATGCTCAAATATATTTGACTTTTTCTGTCCCATCTACTTTTTCTTGCTCTTATTTATGTCACAGCTTTACAGAGAAATTAGATATTTCCACTGTTTTGTTTTCCTCAAGCAGTTGATAGTCATGTAAACATACCCAGTTTAACCATCAAGAAAGAAGATAGATAACTGTTCCCATCTGTCCTTTTGATCTGGCCTTGCATGGACTGGCAAAACACAAGCAATTTGAATGTGCCATTTCTATATAGAGATCTCAGAGCTATAAAAGTCTTTCTTACTCCAAGTTACCATATGAACCAGTTGGAATAAAAGCCCTCAACAGAGCTCTGTAACTAGCTTGTTCCTTCTGAGCAGGCACCTTGGCAGTCACGAAAAGTTTCAGAAAATGAACACATTTTCAGACACACCATTAAACAAAATACTTTCTTCTTCAGTTTGTTTTCTGTGGTCTTCCACATTTTTTTAAGATCACATGGGGGAACAGAAACCCAGAACATGAAAATGACAAGCTTTGTATACACAGCAAAACTGAGTACAGGGATTAAACTAGTCTTTAAGGCCTGTAATCTGTTTTCTGTATGAAAGTATGTTAAGCATATGCTTGTCTTGGGCTATGGGTGAAATCTAAACTGGCGTTGACATTTACTGTGATCCTCAGGAAGTTGCACCACTTCTCTGAGCCTCATTTGACTCAGCTGTAAAACATGGAATTTGAAATAAGATCATCTTTAAACTAATAAGGAGGCTTGAAAGATTTAGCCCATGTTGATGTGCCAGGGAAATGTCATGGTTTCCAATACTTTGGATATCTCTGTTGATTTATTGATAGACAATATGAAATTAGCAGAAGTTGTTTGAGTAAATTCTCTACCTTTGAAAGTTAGTGTGCTGGGTCCCAGGTATAATTGGGTTGTTTTACTAGTGGCTGTGCAATTTATTTGTCAAAAAATTAATATTTTGTTCAATTAACATATATTGAGGGACTTTAGACTGTGAGGACTTATGCCAAGTGCTGTATTAGAACATCTTTAAAATGTGTCACACTAATTCACAAAGGACTTTTATGTAATGTCATTTGATTTTCATGCCAACATTGTGGAATGTGCTGACAGATACAACTATTTTATCACTAAGAAATTTGATTCTCATTGATGTCACATAGAATATTGTAATTTCATACTTTCAATTGCGATTCCAAGGAGATAGGAAATAGGAAAAATATGACAAGCAAACTTTTTAATGTAAATTAAATACCCAGTGATAAAGATGAAAATGATGATGAAATGGTGACTGACTTTTAATGCGTTTATTGTGGGCCTGAAAGTATTCACTAATACATACATATTCACTAATTTAATTCTCACAGTAGTCTTCAGAGAGTGGTGTTGAAGTTATTCCTACTGGTAATGAATTTAATGTAGGCTTCACCAAGACAAGATCTTTTGAGATCTGATTCATCGGCTTCTATTCCTGGCAGTTAAAAATAATGCATAACACAAAATGGGCACTCCATAAATATGATTTGAATGAATAAATTCCAGATAGAAGAACAGATATCCAAGATAATTAGGTTATTGTGCTTGACCAGCATCATTTAGCCAATACAGATTCATGTAAGATTTGAACATAGGGAGCCTAATCTATAATTTTTAAGACTATAAGCTATATTTTTATTAAAAATCAAACAAAATAATGCAGTAATCAAAACTTAAGTGTATGTGCTTTGAAGGGAAATTTCAAACTATAACTTTTCTTATCATGGTATTTAAATTCTTATTTAAAAAACCCACACCCACCCACATTTAATTGATAGAAATCCTTAAAGTGAATATATAGCCTTCATGGATTAATAATGATTTGTCTTAGAAAACAAACATTTAGCTGAGTAGTAATCTAGTGTTTCTGCTTAGAATGCATTCTTTCATTGTATTTGATATTTTATATTCTTCTTAGCCAGGTTGCTTTTTACAAACTAGGAAAGTAAGTAAGTTGTTTGAAAAAAAAAAAAAAAGGTAAAAAAAGAGAATAAGAGACAAGAAAAAATGCCATAGGATTGACCTGCTACAATTTTGTATATGTCT
>PVKN010030266.1:0-12773 GCA_004027915.1 Capromys pilorides
AGTTCCATTATTCTCTACCCCGACACTATAATAGATTTCTTATCATCCTTGGAAACAAATTTCAGAGTAATTTTGGGTACTAAGAATATTTTTGAGACTAAATTTGCTTTTTGGAAACTATGAATAAATTCTTTACATACTAACAAAATTTAAATCCCTGAGAATTTTATCTTAGATTTTTTACAAGCTAGAGGAGAACAGGATCTATGTCTAATTTATCTCTCTAAACCTAACAGCGTAGAGCAAATTGCTTTATCTAAGTAGGTTCTTAATGACTTTTTGATTGAATGGATTAATTTTTAACATCTTATGCAAGTAAACATAAGTCTATACATCTTCAAACTGTCTATGTGAATACGTTACAAATTTTCTAAAGCAGACACAATGTAGCTGGATGTGTGTACTTGGTTCTGATTTACAGGTTATAATAATCTCTTCTAATTTCGATGGTATGACATGCCTCTGAACGTCAGCAGGGGATTTTCAACTGCCTGCTAAACCATCTCTCCACAAGCTGTATTCAACAAGCATTAATGTGGCACAGGGTGTGCAAGGGCTTAATAAGGGCAGCATGCTCTGATCTGAGGCCTCCTCACTGCTGTGCACCCATGCCTGCTTCCTCCCTTTCTACGCATACACTCACTCTGCAAACATCTTCTAGTCTCCAGCATGGGTAACTGGGTAATTATCTAATCAGTCTCACAAGCAGTGAATCTCCAATGCATCGATGATACATTTTCTTTACCTCTGTCTCACAAGCCCCAGACATCATCTTCTGGTATCAGTCCCAAGTTCCTCTTGTACCTCAATTTTCTTCATTCTCACTGCACTGACTGGACTCCATTGGGCTCCACTGGGCCCCATGCCTTTTGCAAGAATTTCCCTGCATGAATCAGTCTCCTTTCCAATCAGTCTTTTTTTTTTTTTTTTTTTCCAATCAGTCTTGAGTCACTCAAAACTTCAGGTGACCTGGAACCTCCTGAAACAATATTTCCTTGTGTATCACATGCACATTTCTGATGTGTCTAACTGGAACCATACAAAGTACCCCTGATGTATGGGTTAAGTATGCTATTTATCTTCTAGCCCTCTTTTTTCCTCCTAATTCTTTTGAGGAGTTTGTTTGGTGCTAGCAGGACATTAGTTTGCTCTCAAAACTTAAAATTTTCCTTTGGAAAATGAGACTGTGGTCAGGCTCAGCAGCTTCTATCAAAAATTAATGGGAATGTTTTATGTTCATCACATTCATTTTATTATTATTTTTTTAAATTTATGTTTTAGTATAGGATCTCACTGCACAACTCAGACTCATAATGATTCTCCTGTTTTCAGCCTCCCCAGTGCTGGGATTATAGGTATGTGCCACCACGCTCCTACTTGGACATGGGCTCAGCATGCCCAGGGCTGGAGCCAGCATGGCATGTGGTACCAGGACATTTATTTTAATTATGACCTTAACATGATTTCTATTTACAACAGTGGTTTCCTTTAAAAACAGTATGTTTAAAAGTAAAGTGTTTTAAAAATATATTAAATAATAGTTCTAGTGGTATACAGGCAAAAAAAAAAAAACCATACTGGATATAACAAATATATTGTGGAAATTATACTTAAATTATTAGATTTGGGAAATCTTGCCTTCTAGTGAATAGCTGAATTCTTCAGCACTGTATGTGGCTGTTCTTTTATTCATTTACTAATTTATGTACTCACTTCAGCACTCAGGATTACCAAATCACTCATCATTCCAATTTGCATTGCCAAATTTACCCTTTCTGATAGACTGTGTTCTTTCTTCACTGCTCCTGCTCTTGAGCTTGTTTTCTCTTCCTACAATACCTTAATGTTTTCCCTCCCTGAGACTCAGGGACACAGCACAGGTTCCATTATACAAAGCAACTCCTCTGACTCTCCTATGGACAGCTTCTCCTACTTGACAGTGCCCTGACAATATTTGTACCTACGTGGAGTCAGGGACTTCTGAAGTTTATGCACCTATTCATTGGTACACTGGTCTCATCTTTTCTCTTAAGAATTCCTCCAGGAGACACACTGTGCAAAAATCTATTGGTGTTTGACATCAGCCCATAGTCTAGCACAGTGCCTTGAAAACAGTGGGGCCTACTTGTAAATCTTTGAGTGAGTAGATGTATAAAGAAAGGAGGGAGAGGAAACGGTGTATCTCCCAAAATATGCAAAATGAAGTACATGAATATGAGTCCTGTTGAGGTACGTCCATCTTATCACATTATCAGCACGCTGTGTTGGATATTTCAAAGACAGCATCAGAAAGCTACTGAAGATGCTGAGATTTAGGAGATGTGCTACATGCTAGAATACTCCCATTTATTTCCTAAAGTAAGTTCTAAGTCTCAGTTTCCTCATCTGTAGAATGACGAGGTCAGCATATATGGATGCTAAAATCTGATCCACTCCTAAATTCCTAGAACTGTATGTAATGTCTACAAATAACAGGCTCTTTATTCTGAATGACTCACTTTGAAACACTATAATTCTTTCGGATTCAAGTATTTTACCATATCCTCACAAATTTATAATTATGAGGCTAAGCTGATTGCTGACACAAAACAACTCTCTGGTTCTTGGGTCTGATAAATTAGTATTTTCTTAAAATGATAAGGTAGAGCTTGCTGTTATAATAGCAGATTCAACTTTTAAAACTAAACATCAATACTGGCTCCTAAAATGAGTTATTTCCAAATAGTAAAGTTATGTGTCCATATTAGAAAGTTAGCTTGAAGCATGAAGAAGAGAAAAAAAAAGGTTATGTCTTTAGAATAAAATACGTGGTCTTTTAAATTAAAAGTTAAATGGGTTCTATTTTCTCTGAGAAATGAAATGGTCAGAGTTAGATATTATTTCTTTCAACTATATGTGGCAATATACTATACATCTATAGCCACTAGAGACCTTGCTAGTTCCAGAACATATCTTGTGTATTTCCAACAATCCAGTTCCTGTAATTTTTTTTACACCAAAAGAAGTGGCATTATGAACATTTAGGAATGTCAGTGGTAGAATCATAAGTTTCCTTTATCCTACATGAACTGAAATCTATAGTAGACCCACTTACTGCAAATACTTCAGGCTCTGTAAGAAGTGGGATAGGTGGCTTCTACCACCTCATGACAACAGGAAGACTAATTTGGTTCTGAGTGAACAATACTTGTAGACTCTTTGCTATACTTACAGATCAAAGTATAACCTAACCCAAGAAAAGGCTGAATTCACTCTGAGTTTAGAGTATTGTACTATGGCATGAGTACAGTGGGAAGAGTAAGTGTATGAGGTAAATGTATTTCTGGAATGGGTTCCTTGCTCATCCCTCATTGTGATGCCGTAGTCTCTTTTTTGAGGGTATCTTGAAGTTGTAGAGAAAGAACAGAAGACTTTATTTTTCAATAATGCCAGTCAGCTATTTATTTACATTAGCAGACCCAAATTTCATAGAAAAAGATGCTTTGAGTTCTGAAGTTCTTCGAAGTAGATAACAATATCAAGCAGTTGCTGAATGTATCAGAGCTCAGATAACTCTGGAGCCTACTGGTAGTCATTTCTTTGTTCTGTGAAAGTTCATTCAATACTCAAGCCCTTTACCATGGACAGAAAAGTTACTTCTTTACCAATGAGTCATTTCCTATTATGAATTCAGACTCAATATATCGATAAGCTTAATCCACAGAGCTTCAAAAGTGCAGTCCACTGAACAGCAACTAGTAGATTTCAAGAAAGTACTTGCTTTTAGAGTTGCTCTATCATTTAAAAATAATGTTAGCTAGGGAGAAAGGTCAGCAGCATAAGTGCCTGTCTGGCAAGCGCAAGGTCCTAAGTTTGATCTCTGATACATATATACACACAGAAAGAAAGAAAGAAAGAAAGAAAGAAAGAAAGAAAGAAAGAAAGAAAGAAAGAGAGAGAGAGAGAGAGAGAGAGAGGGAGGGAGGGAGGGAGGGAGGGAGGGAGGGAGGGATGGGAAAAAAGCAAGCAAGCAAGCAAGCAAGCAAGCTAACCTTCTCCTTAACACTAGCACAACTAGGTGAGTGAATTGAGTTTTGCGTTAATTCTGGGAACATTTCCTCCGACTCCATCCTCTCTTCCAGTGTGGAACTGAAGAGATGCATGGGGAGTTGGAGGCCTACAAGGAGAAGGCTCATCAAGTAGAGGACTGGAGCAGGCCATGCATGAGAAAACTCAGTGTGGCTTCTGGCCCTCAGACACATGCTTACCAATTCTGACTAAGGTGATGGTGTTTCAGTGTTAACTGTCGACACCAAAGAACATCAAGTGACTGCTCCTTCTAAGACAGAACAAGAAGCAGAGGGAGCAGGTAGGTGAGGGTGAAAAACCTCTAGTTTCTACTCTTCTCTCATCACTGGCAGCCCATCAAACCCCTACTATTTTATTTCTAAATATGAAGTTTGTGTTCACATTAAAAAATAGTGTTAGATAGTGAAAACAAAACAACAGCAAAAACGAAGAATGGGGGCATCTCCTTACAGCACAAGAGTATTTCCTGCTTCTCCCTCCTATTTCTTTGGAGAAGCAAGGGAAGATTGTGAAGCCGGGTCTTACTTCAAGAGGGATGCACATAGGCTTGGGATGGGAGCAGCGGAGAACTGGCACTGCCCTGCAGCCTGCATTCTCCTGTGCCCACTGCCTCTCCAGAGCTCTTAAGTGCCCAGCCTGGGGAGAGGACAGTAGGCCCAGTGCATAAAGCAGGGAGGGGGGAGGAAGAGACAGGTTCTTTCTGTGCTTCTGTCCTCCAGTGCAGGTGGCATCACTTCACAGCCAATATTGAGAAAGATGCCAAGGCATTTTAAGAATTCCACAAATATATCTTAATTGGAATTTCCTAAAATTTCCCCTTAAACTTGAAACATATTTGTGAAAGACTTTCTATGTTTCTGGGCACAAAGCAAGTGTATGACTGCAGCAGTTACTTTTCTCGAGTCTCAAGGATGGATAGGCAGTTCTTACGTATTCTCAACTGAAAATCAATGATAGCACAGGGAAACTGAATCATCATGTGGAGAACTGCACACCATACTGACTTCTCAACCAGGACTGCATTCCCCAATTCCAACTTCCCATAAACTAGAAGACCACTTTATCAAAATTAAAAGTATTCATAGACATGTAATTCATAGTTCCTCTATTTGGGTCACATGTAGCACACGGAATCCCCCAAACCAGAGGCAAAACCTAATCATACTCATTTTAGATTCACTTTACCCAACCCCCAAACTGCTCTCTGCCTACAGTTTGGGAATCATTTACTAACAAGCTGTCATTTAGGACCAAGTTTTAGGAAAATAGTTTTTAATAAAAACTATTCTTGAAAACATTGGAGTGGAAGAATTTCTGTTTTGTTTATCTTTAGTGGTGTTAGCTTAATTTTAGACTCATCTTATTATAAGAATCTGTTTTTCCAGCCGGTGATCTCTTTTTAATAGTCAAGAGATGCCACTCTACAATACATTGCAGCATGTTCAGAAGTGTTACAGCAATTGATGAAGAATAAAAATTTTCACTGAGTTAATTGAGTCAGCAATTATTAGTCAGGCAGCTTCTGTGCTGTGGTCCTAGGGTGCAGAGGGGAATGAAATACCTAGACAATGTGGTTTAAAGCAGAGTGCTCTGAAGGAATCATGCAGGGTACCCGAAGAGAGGAGAGCTGAGAAACCTTATCAAAGAGATGCCCTTTAAGCTAAAACCAGGGTTATAAATAAGATGTGACTTTCTCAGGGGTAAAATTAAAGGAAAGACAATTTACAGTAGAGGGAAACACACTCACAAATGCCTAAAGCAGAAGATCTAGTGGATTCTGCAGCTCTCAAAGCACACAGTTCTACTACAGCAAAGTGAGCTGACCATGATGAGGAGAGAATCTACCAGGGACCAATGCAGCTGGGAGTTTCACTGGCCACAAAGAAAGATGTTTTGTTTTCACTTTAACTAAAGTAAGGTACCCCTGAGGAGGGCTCACAAAGAAATGTGTGTTCTCACAGGGTGGAAGAGGATGAGGGAGCTCTTTTAGAAGGGCACTAATCTCACTCATGAGGCTCCACCCTCATGACCTAAAAACCTCCCTAAAGGCCTTACCTCTGCATAATATCACCTTGTGAGGCTAGATTCAACATATAAATTTTTCAGGAGTGCAGGAGACTCAGGTCCTAGTGATGAATTGATATGGGGTCTGAGGGAGGGAGAATTCTGGCTTCAGAACATAGGAGATTTTTTAGTAAGTTGAGCACTGTTTTTTGAAGGGAAACTCTGTGGAGGAGCATGTTGTGGAGGGGGTTGAAGACCCCCTCCTCTTTATAATTCCATGAGACATCCAGTGTAGATACGAGTGTGTCTCTGAAAAAGAGGCTGGACTGTGAAGATCTGCAGCAGCTTGTAGATGGTGCACATCTGAATCTGACAACGTGTGAGAGACACTTCGAGGAAAGAAAGGATCCTATTAAATATTTAGTCTGATTTGTGGTTTAAAGGTCAAATAAAGAAAGGAAAAGAACTAGAAAGTAGAAAAAAAGATTTCAGAGTGTTGGGAGGAAAATGGGGAGAGGGATGGTCTTACAATAAGACAGGAGACCAGAGAGGAATGGCCAATAGTGTCAAATACTGCCCAAAGGCCAAGAAAGACAGGCACATAGGAATGTCACTGGATTGACAATGTGGAAGTGGTGAACTTTCCAGCCAAGTGAGTCAGATTTCAGATGTTTAAGGTGAGCTGAAGGAGAAGGCTGGAGGTGGACTTTCATGTAAGTCTTTAAAACAAGTTGGTTCTAAATGGGGTGGAGAGGAGCAGAAAAACACAATGGGAGAGTTCTTATTAGTTTCTCTTTAAAGATGCGAGGTAGAGAGCACATGATAGGTAAAGGCCCTAGAGACAAAAAGATTGATGGCACGGATGAAAGCAGGACTTTCAAATGAAGAAAAACAAAACAGCAGCTATTCATGCTTCCATTATGATGTCCACCAAGGTACTGGGTTTCTTTTCACTTCTTCCCATATTAATTTGTCCATCCACTGTCCACACCTCTGGCATGACAGTTAGCAAAAATGTTTAGGAGACACCATCAAGGGACACAACTATCCAAATGAGTTTTTAGTTTACTAGAGAAAACTAATATTAAACCAGTATCACATTATTAATAAATTCAAAACACAAACAGATAAAGAAGAGGAAAAGAATAAAGAACTAGAAAATGAGCTTGGGTTCTGCTGACCTTCACTGTCCAATATGGAAGGCTGTGGCTAGTGAGCATTTAAAATATGGCTAGCAGCACACACTAACATGTTAAGTTTTGACTTAGTAAATAAAATAGCCCATCTGTTTAATGATCTTTATTTAATGTGTGCTAGAAGATGGTAAGTTATACATGTGGCTCATGTTATATATTTTTATTGGCAGTCTGTCTAGAAGTCAGGCAAAGGGGCTCCAAAAAGAGCTTCGGAGGTAGAAAGGAAGAGGAAAGACGGTTCCAACAAAGAACATACAGTACGTGCAGGTAACCAAGGTATAAGATTCTAGGATTTTCTGTTACCTGAGTTTATTATTTGTTTACTTGATTGTTTGGCTGTATTAGGAACTGAATTTTGGGGCTTCCATATGCTAGGCAAGGACTCTATCAGTGAGTCCAGTTAAGGCCTAGCCCCCTTTATCGAGGGGAGAATCCAAGCAAAACAGTCGGAGCAAAGAGATATGTAGACGGAGCAAGGCCATTTGAAATAGGAAGATAAGCCACTTAATGTGGAGAGACAAAGGAAGAATCATCCTCCGCAAGTAGTGAGGTGCTACCAGGGATGCTTTGGAGTACACGGAACTGTCAGCAACACACACTCATCCATTTCACACTGGACAGGGAAGATGAGACAGAAGAAATCCTTCTTCCTGCCAAAGGTCTTAGACTCCTGAAAAGGAAATTACTAAGAAGCCACAACCACACAGGTGAAAAGGTTCTGGGCTTTTGTTTAGGGTTCTTTGCGTCCTGATATTTCACTTCTTCCCTTCTCTGCCTGTATCACACTTCTCTCTGAATTTCCAGTTCCTCATCCTTCTTTCTGTTGGACTTTCCCGCACTCAGTTCTACCAAGAGGAGTTTTCTTTAATGATTTGTTTTTAGAAGCCAGAGACATGTTCCTTCAGGGTCAAATAAGAAGAAACCAAGACATGGAAGAGGAGACTGTGAGAACCTTCCTCTAAGTTTTCTTTCCCACAAATTCTTGCTTAATTATGACTTTCTTAATTCCCAAAAGTTAACGCTGCTATTAACTTCTTAGGAGAGAAGACTGCTGCAGCAGTGACTATACGTATGGTTGGGCAAAGAGAACATAGAGAGAAGAGGCAAAGCTGTTGATCTGGCCTATTGCCTGCCACCCTGAATAGCTCAGGGACAGTGCAGAACAGTCCTGAGCACGCGCACAGCTCAAAACAAAGCAGTGCGCTCTTGGGCTTCCTGCTCCTTCATGGTCCTTTCACCCTTTGGTGATACCTTCAGTTCTCTCATCTTCCTTCCTTTCAAAAACCTCTTTATTCTCAAAAGCTCAAGGTCCCAGTCACAGGATAGTGTAATGGGAGACAATAGCTTAAAATATTATTCTTGTTAGAGAAATCAATGCCTGGGAAACGGACTACTGACCCAGATAAACTTGCACACAGTAAGGAGCTGGTTGGCATGCAGTGGAGGATCCTAAGATCCTAGCGCTGCCGCTAGCCATCCTTGGGCTTTCCGCTGGAGTGGGCCAGGAGTGGGCGAGCCTTGGGCTGCGCATCTATCAGAGCACTGCTGGAGACCACGCTCAATGTTTACTCTTGTTCCTCTCAGAATATTGAGGAAGCAAACAGAAAGAACGATCCCCTCGTAAGGATATGGAAGGTCCATGACAACTCCTAGGAGCTGTTTCACTGGCTGACTCATTCTCATCAGACTGCACACAAGGAAACCTCAAATTCCACTCAAAAGTCCACGGAAAGAGGGGTGTTGGAAGACCACAGTGCACACACAGAGAGCAAGAAGAGTAATGAAGATGCAGCTAAAGCTGCAGCAGGCGTGGCTAACCCCAAAAGATGAGAACAACAGCGACTGCTGTCCTCACACACAAGGCACTTGGCGCTGCTTTCACCAAGTGGGTGCCCTCCTTCCCTACCCAGGTGCAGAGGGGAAGCTGGTTCTGGGAAGAGCTGGAGTGGGTGGCTGGAAACTCAAGGGATATTCATTTTTGGCTGAATAATGCAGCTTCTATGGATGGGCTGCGTCACAACACTGTGTCCTCCTTGTTACTGAAGTGAAGAGGCACAGGCTAGATGACCTTAGGGGTGGGACAATAAGAATAACCTTCGAAGATTATAAGCTTTGAGGAAATTTTCTGTTTATAGATAATTTTAAATTTTTCATTTTACAATCTATATAATATTTTCTAAAACAAACTTATAAGAGTTGCAAAACTAGATATAATCCCCAAGCAACTGTGTAGCCTTCATCTATACTTGCTGTCAACATGTTACCTACTTCCTGCACTTCTTTTTTTTTTTTTTACAGAACTTGGGATTGAACTCAGGTTCTTGTGCTTGCCAGGCAAGTGCTTATCCTATTGAGCTATCTCCCCAGCCCAAAGTGCAAATCATGCTTTTTTTTTTTTTTTCTATAATTTAGGGAAGCATCTATAGGGTGTTCAGGGTCTCACTACTAGATCAGACTCAATGTGATCCACCTGTTTACAGCCTCCCAAGAGCTGGGATTACAGGTGCGGGTCACTATGCCCAGTCTCTACTTTCTCATTTTTTTTCTCTCAGATTAGGTGATTTTTAAAGCCTCTCACCTTTCTGGGAATTAGTATTCTACAAACTGAGGCTTCTTTCTAGGTGCAGCTGATCACCCTTAGTCTGAAAATCTAAACTCCAAAAGGCTCCAAAATCTAACAGGGTTCTGGTCCCCAGCATTTGCCTAAGAGATACCCAACTGTGATGGAGTTTTAGAAAACCAATCCTGGTGTAGTTGCCCAAAAGCCGGAAATTGGTCCTATGTGGGATAGCAACATGAGGCTTCATTGCCTAAAGCAGCTAAGCTACCTCAGTGTTGAGAAAAACATTCTGCCTGGACATTGTGGGCTATTAGTCACGAAGCAACCTTGTGTCTTGCAACTTTGTGAAGGTATAAATAAAGCCCCCTACTATTTGGGGTACGGGCTTGGCCTATCAGGCTTGGTCCACCACCTGACCTTAGCTATTATCTCCTCTTCATTTTCTGAATCTTCTCCCCTTTTTCCTCCAGGAACACCCAGAGATCAACATATCTTTACATTTAGCACCTGCAACATGGACCCCAAAAGGAGATATTGATAGGCGGGAGAATATTTCCCAGAATTTTGTAGGCAGCAGGGAGGGGGAATGGATTGGCGGGTCACTAATTAGCACTACAGTGTTACATAGACAATTATCAGATAAAAAAACATGAGGCATAGAGGTCTACTGACCTTAAAATATATATTAAAAACGAGCTTAGAGAAACAAGTTTGAGAAAAGTCAAAAAGGAGAATGACTGAGTTAAAAATGGGACAAATAGAGTCTCAAATAGATGTATATAAATATGCTTGTTGTTTCTTGGTTCCTATATTTACATGACTTTCTAAGATCACTATAAGAGACTTAGTGTGGAGTACTGTTTTAAAATTAAGTCTCAAATGGGATAAGGAGGGTGGGGCAAAGGTATAGCACATAGACTTTAAACCTTCTAGCTTTGCTCAATTAAACAGAAAAGGAAAAGGTTCTCTTTTATTTCATTTTATTTTTTAAATGTATTTAGTACAGGGTCTACAGGGTCTACAGGATCTCATGCAGGGGATTGAACCCTGGCTGCTGCACTCTGCCTAAGCAGGCACTTTACTCCACTGAGCTATCTGGCTGGCCTGAAAAAGGAAAAGGTTCTTTTAAATTGGGAGCAGATGGTGCCAAGTAGCATGGTGATGCCAGGGGGAGGGGCACAAACTGGGTTTAGGGAGGGCCCCCGTGCTTCAGTCCTAGGCAGTCCCAGAGGGAATTTCTCTGCTGCTTGCGTAACCACATGTCCAGCCCAGCCATGGAAGTTAGTGCACACCAAGTACAATTCTGTGAGCCTGGTGCTAAGTGGGGGCGTCATGACTAGGGCACACTATGGTCTTGGCATTGGCTATGTGCACTGCTGGCATCAAAAAGTTATTAGGCTCATAACAGCACTAGCCTTAGCAAAAACAAAATACCCACTGCTTAGAGCCAGTCACTCTGGCACGTGGTGGCTGCGCACGTCGGCCATAGCTATGCAGCCTTAGCCCTCTTGACTCTTGGGGAGGGAAACATGGGCAAGGGAATCCATTCCCAGTACTAAAACAATTGAGACACTGCTAGCAGTTTGCCCAACCTTGAGGCTATAGAGTAAAAGCAGCAACCAGAGGAGAACCTCAATACAAAGAGTTCTCCAGCTTTTGCTCAGTGTCATCAGTGCTGATTACACAGGGCAACCACTGAACGTTACAGTTCAATCTACTCTCTACTCAAAACATTGTTTAAATTACTCCAGACTCTCCTATCACTCAATTTGTCATTCTTTGTTTGACAAAAATTTGAAAATTATTTCTTAAAAAAGAAAATGTTGGATTAAAAAATAGAAATTAAAGGAAAAACATTTCAAAGGGCTTTTCAAATGCAAGTATGGATGGGTTCCAGGTAGGGCAACTACAAAGGTGCTGGCTTACCCACTTAGAGAAATACCAAGAGCCATTCCACCAGGAAGGAGCTCAGCAGAAGAGCAGCCAGTAGAGTGGTTCCCTGTCTCCATTACAATTGACACTAAAAGAAAAGTTTTTACGTTTTCCCCGAAGGTGATTAAACTAAAAGGCTATTTCCATCCTAAAGATAAAAAAGTTTGCCTTTAAAAGAATCATATTTCCTAAGATTTACAATAATGGGGATTTTTTAAAAGATTACTTGAAATTTTTTAAATTCTTAATTAAGTTGATTGTCTGTTTTACAGCACTAAATCAAAATTAGTATAAAAAAAGCTTTGATATTTTACAAACAAATATAGAGGTTTAGAACACAACCTAAAAGCAGTGGAGTTTAAACGGTTGCTTGATTTTGGTATCCCATTTAAACAATAAAATGCCTAGTGGTGGCCTCCAAGGGGGTATAAGCCGTGAATAACTTCTACATATTTGGGTCAACGTATCCAACAAAGATATATTGTGCCCCCCACTGTTCGGATCAACCATTCATGATTTTAAGACTTTATTTGGTAACGTTAATTGGCTCCATCTAGATTTTGGGCTAATTCCTCTGGTGTTATTGACTGCCATCATCCTTCAGATAAGTTAAATTAATTTGCTTGTTTTCACAGATGACTCCTATTAGTTCAAGGGAGGCTACGTGATGGTTTCCTCTTCTAAAATATAAAATACAAGTTTTTTACCATACAATCAAAATTCTATTATAAAAGTGATTTACTCCAACTTCACTTGTCAATATATACTTCTAAATTTAAAAAAGAAAGTACACAACAAAAATCAGGTAAAACAAACAAAAAGCTAATATAGGGTAGAGAATATGTTGGTGTTTTTTCTAGAAAATGATGAATGACCTGTTTGGGTAACAGAGTGCACTGTTAAACTGTATCATGAAGCCAGATCTGGAGAATAAGCTAACATGGATGAGTCTAGATTTATCCCAAAGCCTACTGATGGAACTAACAAAATGGAAATCTAAGGGCTAAATAGGT
>PVKN010030267.1:0-12777 GCA_004027915.1 Capromys pilorides
TTTTTCCAGTTTCATTTATCATACTATTTAATTCCTTACAACTGACCCCTTACCTTTCACCTCTAGCTGACCTCCTTTGTCAGAGGAAACAGAGACTATTAAGTGGCCTTTCTCATCACTTCCCCTCTGACACAGAAAGCATCTGTAACAGCTTGGAGATCTTTCTCTCTAGCACTGATGACCTCCTCCATAGTCAATCTTATTGCATCAGTTCTCCCTTTCTTCTTTTCATATTTTCGGTTTTCCTACTGCCTGCCAACATGCTTTATCTGTCCTCTTACTGAGTAACAAACAAATGTAGCAACCATAAGAAAGTAATAAGAAATCTTGTTTTGTGGACCAGATCTTTTCCTCCTGTGTGCTAACTTTAAGCTTCCTAAAATCATTTATTTCTCAAAACATTAAAGTTTGGTTTCTCTAACTGTGTTTCTAATTAAACTATTTCTTGTCAAATTCATCCCCCTAAAAATCCCCTCTTATTTTTCATTTTTCACAAGAAGAAAAAGTCTTATTTTACTCCAGTGGTTGGTGTAGTCACCAAGGCAATGTAGCAAAAGTAGAAGGGGTGCTTTATCTCCTAGTTTCTTGCTT
Source organism: Capromys pilorides (assembly GCA_004027915.1). Classification (NCBI taxonomy): domain Eukaryota; kingdom Metazoa; phylum Chordata; class Mammalia; order Rodentia; family Capromyidae; genus Capromys; species Capromys pilorides. The sequence continues at coordinate 592 of PVKN010030267.1, forward strand.
TTTTGACGTTCTTGATGATTACCTTCATTTTGGCCAAGAGGTGCTCCACATTGCTGGTGGGCTGGGATGGTCTCGTGGACCTGGCCTGCCTTCACCTTGACAATGTGTTCCCTGAGAACCTCCTGGATTTAGAACACGTTCTCCTTCACCAACACACATGACACAGCTTCTTAGATACCAGCATCTTCAAGCAGCCCATGGAGTGTGCATCCTCTTCACCTAGGATCCCTCTCCTGCTATCATTTGGGCATCAATCTTACCCTTTAGCTTACCTGTAATCTTGTACCTGTCCTTAAGATGGGCCAAGGGATTTCTGCGGCATCAAGCCTGCAAATGGACAGCCACAGGCTGTCAGGTGATCAGCTCTTATTTTCAGCTTCCCAGTCCACTGAAGGAGTCTACATTATCAATTTCATTGTTTTTTAAGGCATGTGACTTCTGAAGCCTGAGAGGACTCAGGGCTGCACCTGTAGTGGCAAGGTGGCACCAAAGTCTCCTAAGTTGCTTGCCCCTAATGCCCATTGTTCTATGACATTGTTTTCTTTCTTTCATATTAAGGTTAGGTTCATTCAGGTAAGATTTATATTTGATACAGTCTACCCCTTTTAAACTATTTTACCATTCAATCAAAGTTGATATCCATGTTGGTCCCCTAGTGTTTCAAAAGCTAAATCTCAACCTTGTTTGCCTTATGTGAAAATCTTTTTGGAATCTCTTAGCAGCCTTTTCTATATAACTAATTATCACACTAGCTACTTAGCATATAAGAAAATGTGCCATGCACAGTTAAGCCCCTTGGATATTCTTCATGTTTCCTCTCTACAAACATATTTTTTGCATAACATAGTAAATATTACTTAATACCACCATATCAATTTCCATATAGAATCATAAAACTAGATGCTATCTTGAGAAGACGAAATTTTTCAAATGGATATCATCCACCAAAACATTACTACTAGGGCCAGCCAGATTGCTAAGCGGACTAAAGAACCTGTTGAGGCAGAGCGCAGTGGCCAGGGTTTGATCCCTGGTGTGCTATGCTGGCCCCGCCCCTGTGGTGCTCTGAGACAGAGATTTTCAACTGAGCATAGGGGCGCCAGTTTCAGGTCTTGGGAGGCTGAACACAGGCAAATCACTATGAGTCGGATCTACATAGTGAGACCCTCTACTAAATACAATACAAAACAAACAAATCATTACTACCAGAAGCTCTGTTATTTTAGTATTATGGCTGAATACATAACCCCAGAATTCAAACATTGAAGTTTTAGCCCCCAGTGCTACAAAACATAACTATATATGGAACTAGGGTGTTGGTGGATGTGACTACTTATGATGAGGTTGCACTGGAGTAGAGTGAGCTCCCAAGTTCTTGCTACCAATGTCCTTATTAAAAGGTAGTATTTGGACACAGCCAGGAAGAATGTCAAGTAAAGGTGGAGGCAGGGACTTGAGAGATGATCTATAAGTCCACAAACACTAATGACAGCCAAATCATCAGTCATATGTTGAAGGGCATGGAACAGATTCTCTCTCACAGCTTTCATAAGTAACCAATCCTACTGATGCCTTGATCTTGGATATTCAGCCTCCAGAACTACGAGACAAAAATTCTGTTGTGTAAACAGAATTTTGTTCGTGGCATTTTGTTTCCCTGGCCCTAGCTGATTCATAGTTATTTAAAACCAGTCCTTGAGCATATTGAGTACTAATTAATCTTTCCACTCCTCAAATACTGAATGCCTACTGTATGTTAGACATTCCTTCAATATGTTAAATGAGTAAGCAAACTTTGTATCATGTTACTATGTGGTTCACTAATAAGCATTGAATACAGCCTTGGTGGAATGCCTACCACTTATTTATTCAACCAATATTTCCTGAATACCTGCTACAAGTCACAAACCAGCCTAGGCAGAGAAAATAATATTGGTAAATTAAGCTCTTAATCTTCAGGAAGCTTAAATTCCAATAGAGGAAAGATATTCAATGATAAAACATGAAAATAAGATATGCAGTTTTACTTGTACTATGTACCTCACATAATTATAAGTATTCTCTAAAACACTGAAAAATATTTAGAGCATTATTAATTAAAAATATTCCTAAATCCCATACTGTCTTACTTCTCTTATACTCTTGCAGTCTCTGTATGAGCTGCAAATATCCTTTAGATGAATGAATTTAACTTGTGGCATTTATTTTATTTTTTTATTAGTACATGTTTGCAGAACATACTGTTTGCATCCCTGTTTGTGTGGAGCTAGTCAAGAACACAATGCATTCCTCATTCCTCCCTCTCTGTTTGGGTCCTCCCTCCTCCATCACTTGCTCTCCTTCCTATTAGCTATCTTTTACCTTTCCTTTCATCCGTAATTAGGGTTTCTCATATAAGGGAATCTATGTAATACTTAAGATTGTGGGTCTGACTTACTTAACATTTTGGTCTTAAACTGCACTCATTTTCTTACAAATGACTTTAGTTTATCTTTATTTACAGCAGAATAATACTCCATTGTGTGTAACTACTACATTTTCTGAGTAAAGCATAGTTTTCTAAGAGTTTCAGTGCTATTTGAGAGTGAACACATTCCTTCCCAGTCTATAAAAAATGTTTCACTGAATGAAGCCGTAGACTGGGGGCTTGGATCAGTCACAGGTGGTGGGAAAGTGAAAAGTATCTGGCCAAAACACTTTAAAAGCTGGGTATCTGTCAGGCAGTGAGAAATTCAGTCTATATTTCTTAAGTAGTTCTTACATACTTAAGATAATTGAACAGAACTTAGGGCAGAGCAGAGAGTAGACTTGGTACTGATCCCTCCTGAGCTTATATTCTAGGTCAAAACCTGACGGCAATGTCTCACAGTTGATGACACACCACATAAAGTAGGTACTATGAGAATTCATCACTGAAGACTTAGAGGAGAATCCTGGCTCAAGGACTCACCTGGGGAATTTCTCGAGAACATTTCTTGAGGAATTAGTGTCAACACTGCTTTGGGGTTGGGTATGCATTTCTGTTACAGCGGGGATCGTGAAGTCTTATGTATTATTCTCCCTGGTCTTATTTCAAACATGTGCATACATTTAAAACACTAAAAACCATCTTCGAATAAACACACACACACACACACACACACACACACACACACACACAGGCACACACATCAGAAGAATCTCAAGATGAAAAGGACAAAAATACAAGTGAAAAAAATCTCTAATTTCACCATTTGTCTTAATAATACTTCAAATGATTAAAACATTATAAACTAAAACATATAAATTAATCACTTGCCAAGTTTCATTTTTAAATCAAAACAATTTTTGAGGTTCATAAATGGAATAAAAGAGTCTGTAACTTGTATTTTGCTTTCCTTGGCCTTTAGCAGGCTTGAGAATGTGTTGTGACGTGGTAGGGAAAGGATCCAGATGGTTAGAAACATGTGGCAGACATCTACTAGAATGTAAGTTTCATGAGGCCAGGACTTGCTCAGAGCTGCACCTAGTAGATAGTAGGAGCTTAATAAATACCCCCTGAATAACAAATTGGGCCTTTGGGGGATTCTAACTCATATCTTAATCAAGTAGCCAGAGGTTCATAATCTGGGACTATTTTTTCCTCCACCACGGGGAGGTTTATATTTTTTCTTGTCAAAACTGAGGCTGCTACTGGTATCTACTGGGTAGAAGGCAGTAATATTGCTAAACATCCTACCATGCACTTGATATCCCTATATAACAAAGATTTAAGTAGCTGCAAACATTAGCAGCTAACCATTACAAAAGCCTGCTTTAGGTCCTTGGTTCCTATATTCAGAAGCAAGTTCAGTCCTGGAAGAGCAATCAGAAGAGCCTCACTGCTTCCTGTTCATTCCCTCTGTGATCCAACAGAACTGCCTTTGGTCAAAGAGAGAGCCAGTTTTGTCTTTTGCCCTCACTACCTCAATATGCAGTTACCGAAGAAACGATCTGAATTCTGTTTCTATAATGCCAGTGTATGCTTTTTACATCATATTGGTAATTTTCCTGAGCCTAATTAAGACTATATCCAAGTTTCAGTAAAATTAGCTTGTTCAGAAACCAGTCACTTATTTGTAAGAAAAGAACTTTTATCCATAAATTCAATCAGTATATTAATATTTGTGGAGTATCAACATTCTAGGTAGGGATTTTTCAGGACAAATAATATCAAGAATTCTATGAAATCCCAAATAATATGACTTTAGAGAGACTGGATTGATAGCACTTCCTCTGCCACCTTCCTTGCCCTACATATTAAAATACAACTATCTGATTCCAATTTCAATGGAGAAATGTGTGGTAACAGAAGAGGGCGTGTACCAATTTCCCCACTATAATGTTGATTCTAATAATATTAGTGTAATGGGCTATAATCCAGTTGCCACAGAGATTACATATACTAACAATATAGCATTGTGATTGGTGAGAAAGACACATTTTGTAGAATTTTTTTGAAAGAAAATGATAAAACACAAGAAAGCAAAAGAGACTACCAACAGATAAATCCCAGCTTCAGAAAGTCTAGAAAATTGAGACAACAGAGATTCAACCAGTGCTTACAATGAACAAACCTTTACATTCAATGGCTGGTTCTTCAGACAAATTTCAAGTATGGGGAGAAAAAAATAGACAAGACGTTCTAAAATTAAGAAGTAAAGAAATCTACTGAAGTATGGAGGTAACAAACATTTTAAATGATTCAAGGCAAGGTAAAAAAACCATTACCATGGAAAGTTATATGCTGTAGAAGACTGACTTACAGAGACTTATGAGATTACTTAAATTCAGAATACCTTATTTCCCTTTCCTCAAAGTAGAGAAGAAAAAAAAATAACCACCCTCCCTGTGTTTAACAGAGGTTCTTCTTAGATATTCCAACAGCTAGGTATTATAACATATGAATATCATATATACCAGAAAATAGAATCTGACAAAAATACTTAGAGGATAGATAACTTGGGGGGATTGTTGATAATATAAGCAGACTCATTCTGTAATTTCTTTTCTTTTTTAAAAATTATTTGTGTATTTATTTGACACAGGGTCTCACTGTGTATTTTACTGACACAGGGTGATCACCCATAGTGATCACTCTGTCTCAGCCTCCCCAGCAATGGAATTATAGATATGTACCATCATGCCTGGATTTGGGCCTTGCACAGCACACCTGGGGTTCCAGGGCTATCATGGCATGTGGTACCGGGGTTTGAACACAGTTCTTGCACTTACCAGGCAGGTACTTTCACCACTGAGCTATCTCCCCAGCCCCACATTCCATAATTTCTTATAGTAAGGAAAGCTTATAGTTCACTAATAGTGCAATCTCATGTCCACAGTTTTGTTCTGTATGCAATCTTGAAATATACGATTATTTTAGAAGTCAAGGCTTTGTTCAGTTGGTGTATTGTAGATAATTTAAATAGAAAGGAAGGACTAGTACTGAATAGGATGTGGGCTGGTGTGAGAGATCAGTTGGAAAGAATATAAGAGAAAAATAGTGGAGAAAAATACCAGATAAGTGTTTGCACATGTTTGTTGATGTTCAGATTTAAACATAGGCAGATTGAAATATACGGTATATATTTAATAAAAATTATTAGAATAAAAGACACATCACCATTATTTTCCCTATAAATCTCGTTTTACACAATTATCCATTGTTCTTCCCATTTTTCTGATGCAGTTCCGTACACTTTCTTTTGTGAGTATCTTTATGATGTGTGATATAAAATACAGAGAATACTGCTGCCCAGTGTCATCCAACAGAAAGATAGGCTTGTAAAACTATGACTGTGTCTTCATCCACCTTATTCACTGGATTTGACACAACCCCTGCATCTTCCCTGATCGTAAAATGGAGAAAGGTAAATGTTTTGAATGACTCAGGATATGAAGACAGCTATAACAGCAAAGCTAAAACCTCCAAAAAGAGGACTTCCAGAATTGCTTCAGAAGGTTGCAAGAAGGATGTGGAAAGTGTGTTGAAGTTAAGAAGATTGTTTTGAGGGGAAGAAATAGCAAAGTGTCATTTACTGTAATGTATATTTTAAAACTTTAAGCATTTACTTTTTTTTTTTTTTTTTTTGTATTTTAGGGAAGGGTCTACAGGGTGTTCAGGGTCTCTCTACTAGATTGGGACTCATGGTGATTTGTTTGTTTATAGCCTCCCAAGAGCTGGGATTACAGGAGTGTGCCACCACACTCAGTCTCAATTGCCATCTCAGCGCAATCCAGGGAGGTAGGGCGGGTGCACCAGGTCCGGGGTGGAACCCCTGTCCCCTGCACCTGCTTGCAGGCGTTTTAACCTGCTGAGATATTTCTGCACCTGCTTGCAGGCACTTTAATCCAGTGAGCTATTTGGTCGGTCTATTTACTGTATTCTTTAGCCATTGCATATCTTGTAATGTTCTATTATATATACTTCAGACTAAAAGGTCCACTGTTCACTGGTAATCCACATTTCCCTATTTTCTGATGTCTCTCTTGACCTGAAACTTTCTCTGTCAAATGACCTATTGGAGAATTCCGGCCAGGTATCTCCAAAGCACTGTAAATTCAATGGGTCCAAAACTTGACTCATCTCTTCACATTTTCTCTTCTTTCATTCAATTTGAGCAAAGAGTATCAGTACCTACTTCTTTGCCCAAGTGCAACACGTGGGAATTATCTATTGCTTTTTTATCACCCCTTCAATAATCGTCAGCTCCCTTGGATTGGTAGCTCTAATGTACTTTTTCTAATAAATAAAGGTTTTCTGATGAATAAAGAAATAAATGCTTAAGTTAGTTGAGTTTTAAACTAATATAAACTTGTTAAACTTACAAATTTAAATCAGCTAATTTCCTTTATAATGTTACCTTTTACAAAGATACACATACATTAATCTATGTCTTACATTTTTCTTTGTCTAAAATAAGAAAAGATTGCTTTCAGGAAGGGAGAGGTTACTTACTAGGTAGAGAATTTAGAACCTCAGATGACCTCAATTGTCATTCATGGGGTTGGAAGAATGAGAGTTACTCTTTGCCTTGGAGTACCTTTCACCATGATTTTACCAGTATCATCAATAAGGACATTGATTATTCTTATAATCACTATGGCAATTAGGGATTTTAAGTCTACATCCTATAAAGGAAATTTTACAACCCATATCCGTGTCCTCTCTATTTAAGTCCTACTCTTTTTTAAGCATGTATGTATGTATGTATGTATGTATGTATGTATGTATGTATTTGGTACAGGGTCTTGCTAGTGATCCTTCTGTTTAGGTCTCCCCAGCATTGGGATTATAGATGTGTGCCACCATGCCTGGTTTTGGTGGCCAGCACGGCTCTGGGGTTCTGGTGCTGGCAGGGCATGCAGTACTGGGGATTAAACCTAGATCTTGCAAATTCTAGGTAGGTGCTTAGACCACTGAGCTGTCTCCTTAGCCCCTTAAGTTCTACTCTTATCTAATTCCTTTATAATCACTTTCCATTTAATAGCCAGATAAAAGTAGACAGTATTTTGTGTCTCTGCTAATCAAAATTCTTGATTCTGATGACCTTTCATTTTGTTATATTTCTCCCAGTTTTAACTGTTTCAGCACCAATGTACCTCATAAGCCCAAGCCTTCATTATCTGTCACTTGTAATATTACAGTGGTCCATCGTATTATGTTCTCTTCTATTTCTCAGACTTTCTAAATGCTGCTACAGTTCCTAGAGTACCCATATTCCCTAATAAACAGTTACTGAGTGAGAAAAATGATAATAAATGTTTCAGATGTTGCTGCTTAGGGTGCTGAACAGAAATAGTGCCCTATCTAATATTTTTGATCAACTTACATAAGTGCTCTAATTTTCAAAATTAATTTTGAGGAATCTGAAAATTTTACCATGGAGAATCACAGAGCCCATGCCACAATATTATGTTTTACATTTTAGTAAAAATATCTGCAAACTCAGTGCAGGAAACACTCATTCTTTTCTTGAGTTCATCTAAAATATTTACTGAACACTCTACGAGTAAGGTATAGCTCTAGGCACTGGGGATTTATCAGAGTACGAAAACAAAATGCAAATAAAACTAAAATTCATAAGTACATAATTTATACTCCAAACCAAGTGTAAATAGATATTAAATAAAACATGTACTATATGTATATGAAGAGAGTGCTATAAATCAATGAAGAGTATTAAAATTTTGAGTGTGGTGGCTATGAAAGGCCTTACCTAGAAGTGAAAATAGAGCAAAAGCCTGAAGATGATAAACAAGCCAGCATCATCCTGGGAAAGCATTTAAGGCAATGAGAGAAGCAAGTATAATGGCCCTGAGATGTAAACATACTAGGAAGGTCTGAGGAAAGAAGGAAGTCACTGCATTGTGACTGGAATAAGGAGGTTCTAGTGCTAAATGAGGGGAACTGAGTGTGAAACTATGGAGACTATGGTAAAGGTCTTCACTTTTCTTCTAGGTGAGAGAGAGGGCTATTAGAGGGCTCTGAAGGGAACAGTGAATCAATCTGGCTACAATTACAGGATATACATTGCTAAGAATCACTCTAGTTTCCTATCACTCTAGTGATAAGGTCAGAAGCAGGAAATCTAAGTAGGGGGTTAATGCAACAATCTAGGTAAGAAATGATAATATTGTGAATCAGGATATTATCTTGGGGTGGTGAGAATGATGTATGTTAAGATTTTGGATACAGACATTAACGAAAGGGAAAAAATACAAGTCACCTACACCATTAGTGTCCCTTGTTCATTAAAAAGCAAGTTTATGCTAATATTGATTAGGCAAATTTTTATGTCCCTATCTTTTATCTTGAATGACTACTTCAAACGTAACATGTAATGTATTAACTGTTGTTATTCTCCTTTTTTATGTCTTTAGTACAGCATCTACAGAGTTTCGTTATACAGATCATAATCAGTGATCTTCCTGTTTTCAGCCTCCCAAGTGATGGGATCATAGGTGTGTGCCACCATGCCCAGTCTACTCCTATTATTTTGTTATGAAATTTTGTTTTTCCTTTTTTTCATAAAATAAGATAAAGATTTTGGATGCGCTTTGAAGGTATGACTGCAGGATTTGTTCACTGACTGGAGATTGAGAGGCATAAAAGGCTCACAAATATATTTTCAACTTGCGCAACACAAGATGTGCTGTTTAACAAGATGGAAAACACTGTATATATGTTGGGTAAAATAAGTGTTCTATTTCTGGTGTGTTAAGCTTGAGATGATCCTTAGATATACAATAGAGATACTGAGGGGGTTGTTGAATATATCATTCTAAAATTTCCAGGAAAAACCAAACAAGCTTAAGTCACAAACCGGATGAGAATAGTCAGGGAGTGAGCGGAGAAAAAAAGATGTTCAAAGATTGAGCCTGAGGACCTCTACAACATGTTCATTTATTAGGGAAACAAGAATACATAAGTAAATGAGACTGAGAAAGAACAACTGTGAATTTGGAAAAATATTAGTAGTTTGTGTTGAACTGAAAGGCAAGTGAAGAAAATCATTTAGTGGAGAAAGAACAATGAGCCAGGTAAAACCATAAGGAGATCACAAAAGATGAAGACTGTGTATTGGTTAAAGAATTTTACAACAGGGAAATCACTGATGAGCATATCATGAACCATTTTACTAGACTGAAAGAGTAGGAGAATGAAAAAGAGAATGAAAGATTAGGATTAGAGAGTATAGCAACTATGGAGATTTTTTGGTAAATTTTGCTACAATAAGAATCCATTTATTTAGACAGGAGATGCCAGGAGTATGAGTCCTAAGAATACTTTTGTAACACTTTTATAACATGTTGTATACTGCCAGGAAACATTTGGTAGTGAGAGAAAAATTGCTAAAGCAAAGAAAAGAAGTGAGCGCTTGCAAAAGTACTGTTCTTGATTATGTGAGAGGGGACCAGTTCTAATGTGCAGACAAGACAAGGCTGAGACAGAGATAACAGTTATCTGCAGTTGTAGGGACAGAATGCAGAATGTGTGGGCACAGTTTTAGAAAGGAGGTTAAGTTTGCTGGAAAAAGATGTATGTGAAGTTTTTTTTTCTTTTTTCTTTTTTGAGTGAAGTAGGAAGGAAGGTTATAAAGTGGAGATAAGGATAGGGGAAGAGATATTGTGAGTTTAAAAAGCAAATATACAGAACACTCTGATAGGTATGGGAGAGTGAGTTTTCTCCAGCCACACTTATCTATACTGTGGGCATAAAAGAGAATGGAATTGGTTACAAGTAGTACAGTTGAAATTTGCCAGAAGACCACACTAAATCAAGATAAGTCAAAGAAGTTTGACTAAGCTATACACTAAAATGAGAATATGACCAGCTATGGGTAGAATATATGAATTAGATATCCTAGTAGGCCTAACAATTTCTTGTGAGAGGGTAACATAGGGATTGAACTGTGACAAGATTAGATGGTACTGAGTTGGATGCTTGAAACTGAGACTATGGAAATTCATAATTATTAGTAATTAAAAAGTTGAAAACATATCCATTAGAACGAGTAACTGTGGTAGGGTAGAAAATAGATCATGAGAAAAAATAGAAGATAGATCATGAGAGAGTTCAATCAATTGAGAGGAGGTATTTTAAGAATTATATATTTAAACCTTGACATGACCAAGAATTGTTATGGGTAAAAAAAAATTAGTAAGCCGGTGGTTAAAATCTATAAGAAACTGAGTGTTGAGGGCAGGCCAGAGGGGTTCAATCCCTGGTGTGCTGTGCTGGCCCCACCCCTAGGGCATGCTGAGAAGGCCACTGAGACTGGGTGTGTGTGATAGCATGTGCTAATCTCAGTGCTTGGGAGGCTGAAAACCAGAGGATCACTACAAGTCTGTTCCGTGTACTGAGACCCTGTAGAGTCTGTACTAAATACATTAAAAAAAAAAAAAAGAAAGAAAGAAAAGAAACTAAGTGTTAATCAAGGGATTAGTAGATAACAAAAATGAGGGGGCCATGAGAACACTGAATTTGCCTACTCTTGCAACGTTTCTTCTCTCTTTCCATCTTTTCCATTTATAGGATAAGAGTGAAAAAATTTAATTTCCAAGATTTTCTTTTGGCCATTCAAAATGTCTTCAAGTCTTAAGAATTTTCACTTAACTCTCTTGCATTTTGGGTTATCTTTCCTCTAGCCAATCATTCTCTTTGCTATCATTCAATTTAAAAGCTCTTCATAGCACTAATCATTACCTAAAATTATCATATTCATTTATTTGGAGAGGCAGTTTTTATTTTCCTTTATTGAGATTTAGTTCCACAAGGAACAAACCATGGTCTATTTTGTGCCTAGAGCATAATATACCCTCAAAAATATTTCTAGAATGAACTTATGAATGCTTTCACAATATGCTGATGAATCTGTATTTTCTCAGACCCACACAATAGCCTCACTTTACCATCTCTGACCCTTCCTCCTTACTGTATTTTCTTGCTCAAACCATCCATTTTACTCATTAATTTCATTTTACCCTAAAACACTATATTTAGGTTATATTTTGATGAATCCCATCACATTATATATTTATTCCCCCACACAGCAATTATTCATGGGCAAGTTTGGTTCTTACTTCCTGGATGGCTTTTCCAACATTATTAGAAGCCTGCCGATATCTCCCTTCAGTAAAGCTCTACTATCCCAAACATCAGCTGCCTTATATTTCCTAATTGCTTCAGGAGTGCTAATCTTACCTCTCACTTTGAATAATGTTTACTTTTGGCTCAGGAATACTGTCTCAAGACAATGCTATACTTAATAATAACTAATATAGTAGAGGACAGAACATGGATGTTAAAAAACCCTATGACCTCATTAGATAGCTTTAATGACTTTTGTCTTTCCCAAGAATCTCATAATTTCTACTCTTTTCTTACATTATATTCTGCTATTAACTGAAACTGATTATTCTTCCTGCTCTATCAATACCATATCCAAGACCAGAACCAACCCCTTTGTGTATCATACAGAATTCTACATTCTCAAGTTGTACTTCTCATAGCTAAATCATCATTCTTGTTATTGTGCCTGGACTCTTTTGGCAATATTAATGTATTCAGGACTTAGGTGTCAAGATTATCATCTTCCTTGGTTTTATTTTATTTATTTAATCTCTGAATTTTTTTCTGTCAAAATTTATACCTCTTCTTGTGAT